>JAHQIW010005848.1:0-147547 GCA_019055375.1 Parelaphostrongylus tenuis | reverse complement strand
TCAGCAACCAACCTTTGACGGGATTGGTCAGAGTAGCATATATCGACATTAAACACAGTTGAGCTAACTGCAACTCGGAGTCTGATAGTCTGATTGCATCCAATTTTTTTTACTGCTTTACTCTCGAGTAACGTCAAGAGTTCAAAACCTACTCATTTTATCCTGAGGTATTTCGACAGTCATTTCTTTGCCATAGCAAAGAAACGTAACGGATCTGAATCCGATGAGCTGATTTAAAATTGCGGACGTTATGGCATCAGGGAGAGCCCAGCGCTGCCGACCTTGCTGTGAAAGAACATCAGTGACCTGGAGAGCAAACTTTCTCAACAGTTGTTAAAGAATTGAATGGAAGCACCTGCAGTGAAATTACTTAAAAATGCTGGCATAACAATTTCAAGTTGTGAAGCAGACAGACAGGTTTTCCAAGAAATGCGACCACTTGAAATAAATTAGTATTTTAAAATCTAAGAGTAATCAACTGACTGTTTGCATTATGAGCGCGCGATACAAGTGAGCTAGCTGGGCAATATACTAGGAACTTGAGGCCTGGGTGTGTCAGAGTAAACCATAAACACTGGCAAACTAATCTCATTCACACACTGAAGCTTATAGTCCTTGCTGCAACAAAGTCTAAAAGAATTTGCTAAAATCATTCGAAAAATTGTTGTCTCTTTTCTTTTTTGCTATTTACTAAAAGTCTTTCATCCGTAGTTTTGGGAAAGAGGCAGGTCATCAGTTATAATGAAGTGTTAGATAGATATGCTTATGGAAGTTATCGCTAAGTGCCACCAACAACAACACACTTAATGCAACGTCCACAAAGAAAAAAAAGCAACCAAAAGGCCATCCTCGAGATTCCAAGGAGACGTGGCTGGCGTGGCCCATATTCTAAAAACGTTCTATTTAAGAAGAAGGGCGAAAAAGAAATCGAATGACTAGAAGAAGAGTATGGGGACGGCGCAACACAAAGTAAATATTGTGATGACGGAAAGGCCCATGTAACATGAATAAATTACAGTAATATTTGGAAAGAAATTTGCAAACTGAGCTTAACATTTTCCATTAATGTGTTAGTTTGCGCCCAATAATTCAATTCTCTTAGAGTGTGAAAGATAACGAAACAATCAACAATATTCCCGGTTCGTATTGTTCACAACTGAGATTACGTTTCAACTGTCGGTCGCAATTGGCGAATAGGAAGTGCAATCTGAAACGATCCCGTTTTCAACATTCGAGTTGCTCTGTTCACAACCTGCTACATCTCTTCTAACCGATTCACCATTATAATACTTGTGCTTTGATAAGCTGTTCAAGTCAAGAGAGTCTGAAATTCTCGTGGAAATGATAACAGCTGCTACCAACATGCCTTTGATCACATCACACATCTTACCACTTCTCTTGCTCCCGCCCTTGCATTGCGTAAAGCAGTCACCGTACCGCTCACGATGATGCAGTGTGGGTTCTTAATGACTTCTGGGACTGTAGCTGACTCTTTTATGCACACTTAATTCCATCAAAAAGTCAGTTAGAGACGGAAAAGATTTTTACCCATTAATTGTTGCGTTTATCACTATTTGCTGTCTAGAGTGATAAGCTTCGTAGAACTATTGTGTGCTGTTGTAGAAATATTGAGTAGAAATTCTACAAGCGTTTTTTTTCCTCTTAATCTGTTTTTTTTTGTGCATCAAATGCAATGAAATTTGAAGCATACCATGTAGTAGCTCAATATTGAAGGATAGAGTGAGCAGAATTGACCAAATTGCAAGGAATGAGCAATGCATCGTCTCTATCTAGCATTATTTGAGGAGAGTGGCTGCATATCTGCTACCTGAAATGACTCGCAGTGGTCTACCGATGTATAAAGTTAGTGTTGCTATCCTCTCTCACAAGTCTTGTACCAATATAGCAACCCTGGAGGGATGAATGGCTTGGTGAGTCTTGAGGGTGGAATATAACCATCTACCATCGACTGATCACCACGTATGTTGTATAGAGCACATCTAATATCTGCGCCCACACGAACTCTTCTTTGATTATACTCTGTGAAATTCGACTGGATTTAGCATATCTGATAATTATTTTGCAATGAATGTGGTGTTTTATGGGCACCTATACAACCAAATACACATGTTTCGGCCTTGGCAGTCTCGTCAGTTGACCAGTGCCTTTAGCTTTAGCCATTTTGTAGAAAAATCACAACTCCTGTACATGAGAAGGCACAGTAGTACTATTTACACATGCCACTGAGTGAAAATATTTCTGACTGGGCAGTGTTGTACACGCGATTGCTTTTGGCTATGATTCAAAAATGCATGGCTCAAAAGGCGATTTTCATTGAGCGTGGTCTAAAGAAAACATTCGAAACTAAAGGTATGAAATTTGACGATACTAGCCAAGAGCAACTGAGTGTATAACACTACCCATTCAGTGGTATTTTCACTTAATGAATGGCACGTGTGAATAGTGCGTCTGTACCTTCTCTATCTGAAATGTCTGGCTGTTCCCCAAGAGAATGGGATAAGACGAAAGGCACTGCCCAACTGTCAAGGCTCTCAAGGCGAAGCACGTGCATTGGACTGCATAAATGTCCATAACAGATCAGTGCATAGCTCAAAAATGATTGTCAGGGATGTGGAAATATGAGCGTGGTCTTGAGAAAGCACTCGAAACGACAGGTACGACTGGATTCAATCGAACACAAATTTTAGAAATTCTCACCCTCCATTACCACAGTTAAATCATGACATTCTTTAGTGGGAATATATATATATATATAATATATATATATATATACAAATTGCATTTTTCTTTGAATTCAACTTGCTGAAAGTTGCTACTCCTCTTTTGAAATTCGATGGCTAACATTTCGGCGATTTTGCCTTCGTCAGACCCAGGGAGTATTATGACACACCATATCCATTATTTATTCAGCTTATATTTCGCATATGTGTTAAAAATTTGATGCGAAATCATCTAGATAGCTTAGCATCATGTAGCAGCTTCTGTAGAAGTGATCACTGGTGTGTTTGTGACATATAGAGGTTGGCTTACTCACACTGGAGAACTAAAATTCGAGACCAGGCATCATATCTTTTGCTGTGTTCAGACACTCATATTCTATTTAATCCCTGGACTTTTTCGCTTTGTCCAGAAAGCCTTAGTGGCTTTTCACGTCAACGTTCTTGATTTCTGCCCACGAATTTCCAATACCACTTTGAAGCCTCTACCGCCTCGCCTTTCTGTTTATGCGCACTCGATGGAGTACTGGTCCGAAATTTCAATTTTCCACCAGGAGCTCCATGATGAGGACTCAAAGTTATTTCACTTACGCATTCATCACCGGATGTCGTGGAACAGATCCGAAATAATGTGCCTAAACGCATGAAGTTTTTGTCTCTTTCTGCGTTCTCTTGTAGCGCATGTGGTGATCAATACATAGGAAAAAAGGAGACTTTTCAATTACTAATTAAGTAACACCTAGATAGAAAGTTGAAAGACCGAATAAACATTTTTTGGCACTCATAGAACAAAAATACATTGCGGTGAGGATTTTGAAGTGGGTCTAAGAATTCTAAGGTGGGAGTCAAAAACGTCGCCTTAGAAAACCATTGAGGCTTTTTTATAATTCGCAAAAACCCACAATATTAAATAAGAGAAGAGTGTCTAAACTTGACAAATGATATGAGACCTTAATCCAGAATCACTTTCTAGCTTGACCAAGGTCCTCTTTCTACAGTATGTCGCAAATCTTCTGTGGCCTCTACCATAAGTGTTGTAGCGGTGGGTATCTACTTGACAGCTAGACTGATGAACTGATTTTGCATTTGGATCTTACTGCATACAAGAAATACCACTAAAGTTTAATATGGCATAATGATATAGTGCGTAAAGGCTATCAGTGTAGCAACGGCTGCGTGGAATCATCGCTATTCTTTTCTGGGAGAGGAGCGCAGGATCCCGGTACAAGCAGTTAATACGCTCAAACGCGAATAGTCCTTTAGAGGGCGCGACCACGGCAGCTGCCGTGTCATCATCGTGGTGTAGGCCCATTCAGAAATCTCTCCGCTCCGTGAGCTGTCGCTGTCGTCACTCATCCATTACGATCTATTATTTCACTACTAGTCGCTTCATTTATGTTCTCGTCATATCATATTAGCAAAGCACTTCGAATTATAAGCGGAGCCTACGATTACGGCGGTGGACCAATCCCTTATGAATTCAGTTTGACCCGTCACCGGGGATGGGTTCCAGACCATGTATACATAATCGCCCAGAATCATTCTTACTTATATAGTCACCCACTAGCTCCTACCCTCGATGTTCAGGTCTTGTTCGGTGAAACATAACTGCATCTCAAGGTCCGCCGCCTAGTCAAGCCCAGCAGTTCTAATTCACTCTATCAGTTCACTTCATTCAACCATCGATCCTCAATTATAACGGTTCACTTTATCAGTAAGCACTAAGCCATAGTATTATCGTAGTTGCACAGTTAGGCGCTGTTACTATTGTTATGCTCTTATTGTATTATTATTGTACCTATGCATATATTTTTTGGCTGTTTTATATCCTCAATAATAAATTGATCTCTATCCGGGAACTTAACGTCACTAACCGTCAGCGGCGATAAGTTTCGATACTAAAATAGAACAACCCCAACTTAGTGATTAAGGTAAAATCAAGGTAACGGCAAGCACAGGTCGTTACTATAATGACGAAGGAAAAATCTGAACGTCAGCTATTGTATTTAATTATACGTGTACCAACCTCGTGCAAGTTTCATCCAACGAAGGAGTGTTCTAATGATATTCTCATAACTCAGACCAGACATAGAGAGTCTATGACATTGCAAACTGTCTTGCAGTAACAATATTGAGCGAAGAAGAAGGCGGAAGATTGTCCCAAATTCGTGAAAGATGATTACATAAAGGAAATATTAGGGTACCACATTTTCTGATTTGTACATGTCAAACTGGATGGTTTTTCCAATTACGGAGACCTCCTCGTACGTGTACCTTAGTTATTCACTGAATATGGAGAGTAAAATGAAGGAGAAACTTCACAGAAGAAGGAAAGCAGCTTGGGCCGCTCACGGGCCTGTCAGATAAGTTATTGACCAAATAACGGCTCAAAAGTAAGGGCTACCCTTTTTTCATGGATTTTTCCACCCTCATATACCGCTTCCGCCTTGATTCTCCGGCAAATTTTGCGTCATTAGAACTTGCTCTTCGGAAAAGAGTTGCTATCATATCTAAGTAATTTTTTACCTTCTTTTCACGCTGTTCTGCCTCGAAAGAAAAAAAAATGAGATAGTGGACAGCGATGGAAGGACTAGTCTGGCCAATCCGTGAATACTTCATCAGTCTTTTTTTTCTACATAATCTGTTAACACAATTCATCCCACCACTTTCATTCTCTTCGTTCCTCTCACACATAGTATGTGGAAATTCACGGAAAAGCTTATTACTTTGGCTGATGCTGGGGGTGTTTTCTTTGTCAATTACTCTTCAATATTAGGATAGCCATGAATGGACATTCGTAGATCATCTTTGCAGGAACTCTATTTTTCGAGGATTGCAAAAAATTTTGAGCACGTTTGATACCAATTTTACGAATCCAGAGAGTGGGGTTCATTGTTGACATGGGTGGAGTGGAAACAAGGTCTTATGCGTATGGAACAGAATTGTCAACAGTATGTAGGCACACTATTAAGACCTAATTTGAAGTTAACATTTAGCAGCACTAACAATAATAGTACACAAAATTAATCTATATGAACCTCTAAGAAACTCCAAAAGTGCAAAAACTGAGTGATTTTTAAATCATCGTACTACTTTTCCGCTTCCGGGCAGGCATTTTTCAGTAAGAAGTTTGCGCTGAACAAAGAGTTTCTATCATATAGTTAGTGATTATTCAAATGCTCAAGTATCGCAAGAATCCAGAAATGTGGTCGTCTCTTGGAAAACCTTTTCTGAAGCGCTGTGGCACTGGAAATAATATTATGTTCACATACGTTGCGCACTACGTCGCAGTGCAAAGCTCTTCTCTTAGAATAAGAGGACTATTCGATAGCGTAAGTGTCGGAAATTTCAAAAAGGTGTTTGTTTTCGAAAAGTAATTTTCACTGAGCAGCAGCAGTGAAAATATATTTGTTTTCACAAGCGTACTTCTCGCAGGACAAAGTTCTCCCCTCAAGCTATTATTAATTATTAAGTATTAGTATTAAATATAGTATTAATATTTTTATTACTATTCTATAATATTAATATAATACAATATATATAATATATATAATATAATATAGTATAATAAATATAATATAATATAATACATAATATAATATATAAAATACATATATTATATAATATATTTGAATATAATATTATTATTATCATTGTTATTATTTTTATTATTGTTTAGCTTAGTATTATTAAGTAATAGTATTAACTAATAAGTATTAGTAATAGTAGTATTAGTACTATTATTAAGTATTTGATAGCGTCATTTTAGGGGATTTAAACATTGCGCTTATTTTCTGTAAAGACCGTTTTCCCGCACTGTAGCACGGAAAATAACATTTAGTTTTGAACAAGCCGTTCATAGCTTGTGTTCAATTGTTTGAGTAAATGTGGATCGCCAGCCGCTATCGATCGACTGCTTAGGCGTTATACATATGTGAAAAACGATCTTTGCCAGCAAATTCAGAGTTTTTTGCCGCTTCAAAAAAAAAACTCCACATACAACATTTGGCTTGATATTATAAGATTCCCTCTACGCGTTCATACACTTTCGTGCTCAGGCCTAGGCTTCTTAGGCTTTGTTTCAGGCTTGGGCTCATTAACAAATTTATTTGGCATAACAAAGTGGAGATGAAAAACCTAGGCTCTGAAATGACGGAATAATTCCTTCAACAATTGTAGTACAAAAAATCTAGAAGCTTCTACTAAACGGTCAAAGTTACTAGATAAGTGACGAAAATCAGCGTGATGGGAAGTGAAAAAATTTTATTTTCACTGTTAAAGAGCTCTTAGAAAGAACCTCTCAAAAAACGACAGTTCTTCACGCTTCGAGAACTAGATTCAGTGATTAGTATAGCTGGGGAAGAAGAAGCTTTTGTCCAGCAAACTATAAGCGGCCAGTCTTCATCCCCAACGACTACTCCTAATTTCTTTTCTTCTTCCCCCCCCCCTCATTTTTTTTTTCCCCCCCCCCCCCCTTTTCTTTCTCTTCCCCCTAACTTTCTCTATCCACACACCTTCACCATCCTTTTTTTTCCCCCTTTTTTTCTCACCTTTACCCACCCCTCCCCTTCCCTCCTCCCCCTCCCCCCCCTCGCCCCCCCCCAAATTCCACTCCCTATGTAACGCAGGCCCGTTTCAGACATGATTTTATTTTTAGTGCTACTCGCGTCCAAAAAAACGTAATTGTTCTGAATAAAGCAAGAACATTTTCAATTCTCCCGATATTTAATTTTCGGAATGAATTTTTAAACAGTTTAGTAGGGAAGTTTTATCTCCAAACACAAAGTCAACAAAATCAGTTGGAAAATGGACCGTGCAATCGAACCAATTCCACGTCATCGCCTGTGGCCAAGCATTTTGGCTTCGAGGACAATGCAACAGCCACACGTGCTAGAAAACAAGGAAAAGGTTTGAGCGATTTGGCGCTGGGAGCAACTTGGATGATCCGCCGTATTCGGCACAACTGTCTTCGTCCACTTTTCATCCCTTCCGTACTAGCACTGATTGGACAAGAAGACGCGTCTCGGAGACATCAAATAATTTGCAGTCTTCGAGAATTGACTGGTTGGTGTGAATCAAAGAATAATGACGTTTTATGGGCGCGGAATTGATTCACGTTGCCTAATCTAATCTCTAAAAAAACTAATCTCTACCCAAGGCGTCGACGCCCACTAGGGCCGTCAGCCCGGCGTCAAGATTCAATAAATCAATAGAAAAACCCAAATCAGTGATTGGGTAAAATAAAGGTAACGGCAAGCTACTACTACTCAATAATGAATGAAATGTTATCCAAAAAACTTGATTTGATGCAGTGCAGCTATCAATAAAGAGTTCTTCATAAGCAATTCCAGTCCGTCACATGGTAAATGGTATTTTTCATAAACAGAAGAACCAGTATTACTGCATGCGACTACCAGAAGAGGATCGCATTAGATCGAGTTCTGCGGAGCGATTGTTTCATTAGATTGAGCGATATCTTCTTCGAAGCGATGTTTTAGGTCAAGAAATTCAGGTTGTCTAAAAAAAGCCTATGATATTAAAACAATCGAACCAGCTATCAACGATGTTATTGTTTATTTATTTTTTTATTTTTTATTTATTCATTTACATGGCCCGTCATCACAATTTTTTTGTGCGCCTCCCACTTCTTCTAGCATTCGATTCTTTTTCGCCTTCTTCTTAAAAGACGTAGAATATTGGATGAGCACGTCTCCTTGCAATCTCGAGGATGGCCTGGCTGTGGCGTTGCATAGGGTGTTGATGTTGGCACTTAGCGATAACATATCTATCTAACACTTCATTATAACTAATGACCTGCTCTTTCCCAAAACTACGGATGAAAGACTTTTAGTAAATAGCAAAAAAGAAAGAGACAACAATTTTTCGAATGTTTTAGCAAATTCTTTTAGACTTTGTTGCAGCAAGGACTATAAGCTTCAGTGTGAATGAGATTAGTTTGCCAGCGTTTATGGTTTACTCTGACACACCCAGGCCTCAAGTTCCTAATATTGCCAGCTAGCTCACTTGTATCGCGCTCATAATGCAAACAGTCAGTTGATTACTCTTAGATTTTAAAATACTAATTTATTTCAAGTGGCATTTCTTGGAAAACCTGTCTTGTCTGCTTCACAACTTGAAATTGTATGCCAGCATTTTTAAGTAATTTCACTGCAGGTGCTTCCATTCAATTCTTAACAACTGCTGAGAAAGTTTGCTCTCCAGGTCACTGATGTTCTTTCACAGCAAGGTCGCAGCGCTGGGCTCCCTGATGCCATAACGTCCGCATCAGCTCATGATTCAGATCCGTTACGTTTCTTTGCTATGCAAAGAAATGACTGTCGAAATACCTCAGGATAAAATGAGTAGGTTTTGAACTCTTGAACGTTACTCGAGAGTAAAGCAGTAAAAAAAATTGGATGCAATCAGACTACAGACTTCGAGTTGCAGTTAGCTCAACTGTGTTTAATGTCGATATATGCCTACTTGACCAATCCCGTCAAAGGTTGGTTGCTGATGATATCGAAAAATGAGTGGTAGCAAAGCGGTGGCTTCTGTCGTGTAAGTAGGCACCCCCCACTCTCCCCCAAGAGTAAAACGCCGACTGTGGTCGAATGTTTTGCATACCACCAATATTCATAAATGTATATTTATGATATCATACGCTGCTAAAATCAGTAAAATGAGGAATTTGTAGATTTTAATTGCACTAGCTTCAGCAATACTATGGAAATATTAAGTCTCCACTTAAGTTTCCGATCTTGGTCCAGAAAAATAAAAATATATTTTTCTAGTAATCGAAAGCATCAAATAACATTAACTGAAGTATTTTTCGTCTGCCTGAATGTAATTCTGCCAACGGTTCGGCAACGAATCAATTCCGCGCCCATAAAACTCATTATTCTTTGATGCAAACCAACCAGTCAATTCTCGACGCAAATGATTGATGTCTCGAGACGCGTCTTCTTGTCCAACCAGTGCTAGTCTGAAGGGATGAAAATTGGACGAAGACAGTTGTGCCGAATACGGCGGATCATCCAAGTGCTCCCAGCCCAAATCGCTCAACCTGTTCCTTGTTTTCTTAGCAACGTGTGGCTTTGCATTGTCTCGAAGCAAAATGACTTGGCCACGGCGATGACGTGGAATTGCTCGATTGCAACGGTCCAATTTTCCAACTGATTTGTTGACTTTGTGTTGGAGAAAAACTTCCCACTAAACTGTTAAAAATCATTCCGAAATTTAAATATCGGGAAATTGAAAATGTGCTTGCTTTTCAGAAAGGCTTTTTTGTGACGCAGTAGCACTAAAAATAAAATCATGTCTGAAACGGGTCATGCGTTACTGCGCTTATATTTTGCTGGACAAAGCTCTTCTTCCAGGCTATCATAAATCACTGAATAGCATAGTTCTCGAAGAGTTGAAGAACTTCGTTTTTTGAAAGTCTTTCTAACAGCTCTTTAACAGTGAAAATAAAATTTTTTCACTTCCCATCAAGCTGATTTTCGTCACTTATCTAGTAACTTTGACCGTTTAGTAGAAGCTTCTAGATTTTTTGTACTACAATTGTTGAAGGAATTATTCCGTCATTTCAGAGCCTAGGTTTTTCATCTCCACTTTGTTATGCCAAATAAATTTGCTAATGAGCCCAAGCCTGAAACAAAGCCTAAGAAGCCTAGGCTTGAGCACGAAAGTGTATGAACGCGTAGAGGAAATCTTATAATATCAAGCCAAATGTTGTATGTGGAGTTTTTTTTTTGAAGCGGGAAAAAACTCTGAATTTGCTGGCAAAGATCGTTTTTCACATATGTATAACGCCTAAGCAGTCGATCGATAGCGGCTGGCGATCCACATTTACTCAAACAATTGAACACAAGCTATGAACGGCTTGTTCAAAACTAAATATTATTTTCCGTGCTACAGTGCGGGAAAACGGTCTTTACAGAAAATAAGCGCAATGTTTAAATCCCCTAAAATGACGCTATCAAATACTTAATAATAGTACTAATACTACTAATACTAATACTTATTAGTTAATACTATTACTTAAAAATACTAGGCTAAACAATAATAAAAATAATAACAATGATATTAATAATAATATTATATTAAATATATTATATAATATATGTATTTTATATATTATATTATGTATTATATTATATTATATTTATTATACTATATTATATTATATATATTATATATATTGTATTATATTAATATTATAGAATAGTAATAAAAATATTAATACTATATTTAATACTAATACTTAATACTTAGTAATAGCTTGAGGGGAGAACTTTGTCCTGCGAGAAGTACGCTTGTGAAAACAAATATATTTTCACTGCTGCTGCTCAGTGAAAATTACTTTTCGAAAACAAACACCTTTTTGAAATTTCCGACACTTACGCTATCGAATAGTCTTCTTACTCTAAGAGAAGAGCTTTGCACTGCGACGTAGTGCGCAACGTATGTGAACATAATATCATTTCCAGTGCCACAGCGCTTCAGAAAAGGTTTTCTAAGAGACGACCACATTTCTGGATTCTTGCGATACTTGAGCATTTGAATAATCACTAAGTATATGATAGAAACTCTTTGTTCAGCGCAAACTTCTTACTGAAAAATGCCTGCCCGGAAGCGGAAAAGTAGTACGATGATTTAAAAATCACTCAATTTTTGCACTTTTGGAGTTTCTTAGAGGTTCATATAGATTAATTTTGTGTACTATTATTGTTAGTGCTGCTAAATGTTAACTTCAAATTAGGTCTTAATAGTGTGCCTACATACTGTTGACAATTCTGTTCCATACGCATAAGACCTTGTTTCCACTCCACCCATGTCAACAATGAACCCCACTCTCTGGATTCGTAAAATTGGTATCAAACGTGCTCAAAATTTTTTGCAATCCTCGAAAAATAGAGTTCCTGCAAAGATGATCTACGAATGTCCATTCATGGCTATCCTAATATTGAAGAGTAATTGACAAAGAAAACACCCCCAGCATCAGCCAAAGTAATAAGCTTTTCCGTGAATTTCCACATACTATGTGTGAGAGGAACGAAGAGAATGAAAGTGGTGGGATGAATTGTGTTAACAGATTATGTAGAAAAAAAAAGACTAATGAAGTATTCACGGATTGGCCAGACTAATCCTTCCATCGCTGTCCACTATCTCATTTTTTTTTCTTTCGAGGCAGAACAGCGTGAAAAGAAGGTAAAAAATTACTTAGATATGATAGCAACTCTTTTCCGAAGAGCAAGTTCTAATGACGCAAAATTTGCCGGAGAATCAAGGCGGAAGCGGTATATGAGGGTGGAAAAATCCATGAAAAAAGGTTAGCCCTTACTTTTGAGCCGTTATTTGGTCAATAACTTATCTGACAAGCCCGTGAGCGGCCCAAGCTGCTTTCCTTCTTCTGTGAAGTTTCTCCTTCATTTTACTCTCCATATTCAGTGAATAACTAAGGTACACGTACGAGGAGGTCTCCGTAATTGGAAAAACCATCCAGTTTGACATGTACAAATCAGAAAATGTGGTACCCTAATATTTCCTTTATGTAATCATCTTTCACGAATTTGGGACAATGTTCCGCCTTCTTCTTCGCTCAATATTGTAACTGCAAGACAGTTTGCAATGTCATAGACTCTCTATGTCTGGTCTGAGTTATGAGAATATCATTAGAACACTCCTTCGTTGGATGAAACTTGCACGAGGTTGGTACACGTATAATTAAATACAATAGCTGACGTTCAGATTTTTCCTTCGTCATTATAGTAACGACCTGTGCTTGCCGTTACCTTGATTTTACCCTAATCACTAAGTTGGGGTTGTTCTATTTTAGTATCGAAACTTATCGCCGCTGACGGTTAGTGACGTTAAGTTCCCGGATAGAGATCAATTTATTATTGAGAATATAAAACAGCCAAAAAATATATGCATAGGTACAATAATAATACAATAAGAGCATAACAATAGTAACAGCGCCTAACTGTGCAACTACGATAATACTATGGCTTAGTGCTTACTGATAAAGTGAACCGTTATAATTGAGGATCGATGGTTGAATGAAGTGAACTGATAGAGTGAATTAGAATTGCTGGGCTTGACTAGGCGGCGGACCTTGAGATGCAGTTATGTTTCCCCGAACAAGACCTGAACATCGAGGGTAGGAGCTAGTGGGTGACTATATAAGTAAGAATGATTCTGGGCGATTATGTATACATGGTCTGGAACCCATCCCCGGTGACGGGTCAAACTGAATTCATAAGGGATTGGTCCACCGCCGTAATCGTAGGCTCCGCTTATAATTCGAAGTGCTTTGCTAATATGATATGACGAGAACATAAATGAAGCGACTAGTAGTGAAATAATAGATCGTAATGGATGAGTGACGACAGCGACAGCTCACGGAGCGGAGAGATTTCTGAATGGGCCTACACCACGATGATGACACGGCAGCTGCCGTGGTCGCGCCCTCTAAAGGACTATTCGCGTTTGAGCGTATTAACTGCTTGTACCGGGATCCTGCGCTCCTCTCCCAGAAAAGAATAGCGATGATTTCACGCAGCCGTTGCTACACTGATAGCCTTTACGCACTATATCATTATGCCATATTAAACTTTAGTGGTATTTCTTGTATGCAGTAAGATCCAAATGCAAAATCAGTTCATCAGTCTAGCTGTCAAGTAGATACCCACCGCTACAACACTTATGGTAGAGGCCACAGAAGATTTGCGACATACTGTAGAAAGAGGACCTTGGTCAAGCTAGAAAGTGATTCTGGATTAAGGTCTCATATCATTTGTCAAGTTTAGACACTCTTCTCTTATTTAATATTGTGGGTTTTTGCGAATTATAAACAAGCCTCAATGGTTTTCTAAGGCGACGTTTTTGACTCCCACCTTAGAATTCTTAGACCCACTTCAAAATCCTCACCGCAATGTATTTTTGTTCTATGAGTGCCAAAAAATGTTTATTCGATCTTTCAACTTTCTATCTAGGTGTTACTTAATTAGTAATTGAAAAGTCTCCTTTTTTCCTATGTATTGGTCACCACATGCGCTACAAGAGAACGCAGAAAGAGACAAAAACTTCATGCGTTTAGGCACATTATTTCGGATCTGTTCCACGACATCCGGTGATGAATGCGTAAGTGAAATAACTTTGAGTCCTCATCATGGAGCTCCTGGTGGAAAATTGAAATTTCGGACCAGTACTCCATCGAGTGCGCATAAACAGAAAGGCGAGGCGGTAGAGGCTTCAAAGTGGTATTGGAAATTCGTGGGCAGAAATCAAGAACGTTGACGTGAAAAGCCACTAAGGCTTTCTGGACAAAGCGAAAAAGTCCAGGATTAAATAGAATATGAGTGTCTGAACACAGCAAAAGATATGATGCCTGGTCTCGAATTTTAGTTCTCCAGTGTGAGTAAGCCAACCTCTATATGTCACAAACACACCAGTGATCACTTCTACAGAAGCTGCTACATGATGCTAAGCTATCTAGATGATTTCGCATCAAATTTCTAACACATATGCGAAATATAAGCTGAATAAATAATGGATATGGTGTGTCATAATACTCCCTGGGTCTGACGAAGGCAAAATCGCCGAAATGTTAGCCATCGAATTTCAAAAGAGGAGTAGCAACTTTCAGCAAGTTGAATTCAAAGAAAAATGCAATTTGTATATATATATATATATATTATATATATATATATATATTCCCACTAAAGAATGTCATGATTTAACTGTGGTAATGGAGGGTGAGAATTTCTAAAATTTGTGTTCGATTGAATCCAGTCGTACCTGTCGTTTCGAGTGCTTTCTCAAGACCACGCTCATATTTCCACATGCCTGACAATCATTTTTGAGCTATGCACTGATCTGTTATGGACATTTATGCAGTCCAATGCACGTGCTTCGCCTTGAGAGCCTTGACAGTTGGGCAGTGCCTTTCGTCTTATCCCATTCTCTTGGGGAACAGCCAGACATTTCAGATAGAGAAGGTACAGACGCACTATTCACACGTGCCATTCATTAAGTGAAAATACCACTGAATGGGTAGTGTTATACACTCAGTTGCTCTTGGCTAGTATCGTCAAATTTCATACCTTTAGTTTCGAATGTTTTCTTTAGACCACGCTCAATGAAAATCGCCTTTTGAGCCATGCATTTTTGAATCATAGCCAAAAGCAATCGCGTGTACAACACTGCCCAGTCAGAAATATTTTCACTCAGTGGCATGTGTAAATAGTACTACTGTGCCTTCTCATGTACAGGAGTTGTGATTTTTCTACAAAATGGCTAAAGCTAAAGGCACTGGTCAACTGACGAGACTGCCAAGGCCGAAACATGTGTATTTGGTTGTATAGGTGCCCATAAAACACCACATTCATTGCAAAATAATTATCAGATATGCTAAATCCAGTCGAATTTCACAGAGTATAATCAAAGAAGAGTTCGTGTGGGCGCAGATATTAGATGTGCTCTATACAACATACGTGGTGATCAGTCGATGGTAGATGGTTATATTCCACCCTCAAGACTCACCAAGCCATTCATCCCTCCAGGGTTGCTATATTGGTACAAGACTTGTGAGAGAGGATAGCAACACTAACTTTATACATCGGTAGACCACTGCGAGTCATTTCAGGTAGCAGATATGCAGCCACTCTCCTCAAATAATGCTAGATAGAGACGATGCATTGCTCATTCCTTGCAATTTGGTCAATTCTGCGCACTCTATCCTTCAATATTGAGCTACTACATGGTATGCTTCAAATTTCATTGCATTTGATGCACAAAAAAAAACAGATTAAGAGGAAAAAAAACGCTTGTAGAATTTCTACTCAATATTTCTACAACAGCACACAATAGTTCTACGAAGCTTATCACTCTAGACAGCAAATAGTGATAAACGCAACAATTAATGGGTAAAAATCTTTTCCGTCTCTAACTGACTTTTTGATGGAATTAAGTGTGCATAAAAGAGTCAGCTACAGTCCCAGAAGTCATTAAGAACCCACACTGCATCATCGTGAGCGGTACGGTGACTGCTTTACGCAATGCAAGGGCGGGAGCAAGAGAAGTGGTAAGATGTGTGATGTGATCAAAGGCATGTTGGTAGCAGCTGTTATCATTTCCACGAGAATTTCAGACTCTCTTGACTTGAACAGCTTATCAAAGCACAAGTATTATAATGGTGAATCGGTTAGAAGAGATGTAGCAGGTTGTGAACAGAGCAACTCGAATGTTGAAAACGGGATCGTTTCAGATTGCACTTCCTATTCGCCAATTGCGACCGACAGTTGAAACGTAATCTCAGTTGTGAACAATACGAACCGGGAATATTGTTGATTGTTTCGTTATCTTTCACACTCTAAGAGAATTGAATTATTGGGCGCAAACTAACACATTAATGGAAAAATGTTAAGCTCAGTTTGCAAATTTCTTTCCAAATATTACTGAGATGTAAAAATTTTAATCAGCTTATAAGAGCATTACAGAATGTTGCAGAATAAGCTTGAATTTTTTCATTAATCTTCTTTCAATGACGAATAATCGTCGAACTTTGGAGAGTAAATGAGCAAAAATTAAGGAAGTGCACTTTTAATTTTGCACAACCGGTAGCAGCTGCAATCATCATGCCTTTGGCTTAATCACGTATTATCATCTTTCAGTTTCTGCCATTGCATCGTATAACGCTGTCACCGTGGCACCGCCGATGCAGTAAGGATTCATCATAGCCCTTGCCCCGCATTTCGCATTTGTTTGGGAGTCAATCAACTACGGGAAAAGTGAATGAATGGATGACGAATGGGATCGGATATTCATTTGTCGCAGTGTAATAGAGATGATCCATTTTTCATTACTTAGCTTTTGCTACTAATTGGTAACGTAGCCCTTCCGAATCGTTTTTTTGAGGCGTTGAAAGATGGGGACCAATTTTTCATTAGCTCACGGTGGAATTCATGTATTTTAGTGTATTCACGTACTCAGTTATTTTGATTGAGGAAGTTGCTTGCAGCTGGAGAAGTCAAGATGAAACCACACTGCTTCATCGTCGGCGCACGGTGACTGGCTTATGCGATGCGATGCCGGAAGGACAAGTGAGGATGTGTGATATAGGCAAGGGCATGCTCCAAGCAGCTGTCACCAATTATACGACAATCCCAGGAACTCTCATCGTTCGAGCAGTCTTTTGTAATAGAATTCTGATTTCTAATGATAAAGATTTTCAGACCACAAACATCATCACGGCGAATTGTAAAGGAGATGTGGCAACGTGTGGCGGCGAACAGAGCAGTTCTAATATTGGCTTTGGGTTCGCTTGGATCAAACTTCTTCTCTGCAGTTGCTCCCGTCAGCTGAAACGTGAACTGAACCGTTTACTTTTTAGCGTAAATGTGAATTTACTTGATTTTTGTACCTTTCTGACTTTCAATGGTAGCAAGTTGGTGGCAATAAATAATTAGATTTGCGTGAAAAAGTGAGGTTTGTATTGCAAAAGCCCCATGTGCAATTTCACCAGACGATAGAATATTACGTGGTTGGATTTTGTTCGGCAATAAATTCTCTTCCCTCGTAAATATAAGGCTCACATTCAAATTAAGATTCACTTGACATACACTCATCCACTCGCTTATCGAAAAATGGTCATTCATCTTGTCATCACCTGTGAGAGCGAAGAAAGCCGATTTAGGGTATGCACTTGGACCTCAAAACCCCTTCATTACGGCACCTTCGTGCTGAATTTACCAGTAGTAAAAAAGAAATGGAAGAAACGCTTCTAGAGCAACACACTCCTTGACCAATGTTTTCGCAGAAATCGTGCGAGATTGCACTTTTCAGAGTGTACTAACAACAAGATACTTATGAACTGCTCAGGTACAAAGTCTTCGCTGCAGTAGTATTTTCTTCTGATCTATTTTTTTGAAAATTTTCATATAAATAATAATTATCGGTCGCTGTTTTCAGACTTCAAACTCTACTTTAACTCCAATTACTGCAGCAATATTTTCGAAATTAACTGTAACGGTATTCTACCTCAAAAACTGATAGATTAACTACTTGAAATTTGATACTTGAAAAGTCCGTCTTCACTAATAGTGCGGACCCGAGCACATATTCCATTCGTCCCTTTGCTACGCGACAGTCGTCCATGACGGTGGTGAAATTTGAGCATGGCAGAAAGATCAAATAGCCGAAAAGATCTCGAAAGAAATGCCGATTCGAATGCTTCAGTGGTGATGCCATAGAAATATAATTAACTAAACTTCTTTGTCTTAAGTTCCGTGGAAAATGTTGAAACACGGCTAGATTAGGCTCTACCGGAAGTGTCGCCCGAATCAGGCTGATTTTTGAAACCACCCATCATGGTTATCCTCGATATTGCATAAAGACGACTCGATTAGCAATCTATGAGGTTCCTGGTAAAGATGAAATCTTCTAGCAAGCGAAGAGACGAGTCGAATTCATGAGTATTAATGAAGCTTGTACAGAAGAAGAGAAACTAATGAGGGATGAATAAAGTGGCTAAGTGAAACGGCTGTATACTAATTTTTCAAAAAAAAGATTTACTCCATAATATTTGTTTGCAAGTTATCACCACTAATGCAATATATTGCCATAGTCAAAGCTCAGTGATAAAGAAATATAACAAATGTGTACAAGCTCATCTACAAAACAAAGTAATGATAATCTATAGCCACGTTCAGTATGAATCGGGGCTAGACATTAATTTAGCCAATGATGTTGAGTCATGTGCAAAAATTTGATCGCTAAATATGATTGAGTTAGACATCTCACTAATTTTGAACAGTGGATGGTTCTATCGTTACATTAAGATTCAGTTGACTCAAAAGTCTAACTATTCATGTTCATCGCAGGATTACAACCACTCTTTTTAGGTCCTTTGTGAAATTTTATCACACCATTCGTGGTTTTACAGATCTGAACACTTTTCATTATTATCTCTGATATTTTACAGCGTTCAATGAATTTCGTCCTTTTTCACGCTGCCCTTTCGTTCCTACAAAGTCTCGTTACACCTATGATGTTTCCCTCATTTTGGGCGCAGTATATGTGACACTTTCCTCCTTTTCCAACCAGACTTCCAACGCGCTACTGATGCTGTGAACGAAGAGACAATTCATACCTTTACTCTCAACTGTCTATAGTTTCTTCTGGTTACAAAACAGATGAATATCCTATCGCATTTGCTGGACACAAATTTTTTACTAGGAGCGTTAATAATCACTGAAAAGCTAAAAATCTTACCAGAGGCCTGAGTAGTCGGTTTTTGAAAACACTCTTCTGAGACTCTAAAGCAATTAGAATAAAGTTACTTCTCACGCGACACACTTTTTTTCTTACCCGCTTATATTTCGTTGGACAAAACTCCCTCCTTAGAGTGCTAGTACTTACTAAATATCACAAACTCTGAAGGACTCAAAAATATGTTTGTTTTTGGAAAAGCTCTTTTGATAGGGCTCTAAGAGAAGGAAAATTTGCTGGATTTTTTTTTGACCAAGGAAAAAGCAAATGAAAAGCCGATTTCATTCTCTGGAGAGGGACTCTTTACGGAGTGCCAGTAATAATTCAAAAAACTGAGCTTCAAGCTTTAGCCTCAAGTCGCCGGTTTTTCAAATCATTATTTTGTAACGCTATAGCATTCAAATAAAATCATGTTTCATATAACACCGTATTTTTATTTTCTCTAACTCGCATATATTTCGTTGGACAAAACTTCTTCCTTAGAGTGCCAAGACTCAAGCTATAGTACAAGCTCCAAAGAGCTCAAAAGTGTGTTTGGTCTTTAAAAGCTCTTTTGATCTTTTGATCTTTCTAGCCTTTTGATTTGTGCTTAACCTCGACGGACAGAGGTTTTTTTTAGGCTATTAGTAATCATCTGATAGCGTAATGCCCCTAATTCTAGTGATGTGCCTATTTTCTGAAAACGCGTTTTATCAAAAATATAAGATAGAGTTTTGAATTTTTGGCAACGCTGTTAACTGGCTTTTCGACAAGGCGGGGGCCGTGGCAGAAACAGTGGCAAGGGAGGGGCGAGGCAAGAGCATCGATATATTGTTAATCAGTTGGGGCTTTTTTCTCCATTTCAAAGGAAACTAGGTCAAAGGTAAATATACGCGTGATAAAAATCAAGGCGAAAGGCGAGTGTGAAACATTGTTTTTGGTCTGGACGCCACAGCTTTATAAATGGGTGATTTGGAAGATCGGTAAAGTGGGGCTGCAGCATGATGTCTCGGCTTTCAAATGGTTACTAATACTCCTATGAAAATTTTCTCTGCAGCAAATGAGATCGTTTTCTCAATTGTTCCTTCTCAATCAGAAAGATTCGATTTGTGCTTTACACCTCTCCTGACAGAGCTCTTTTTTGAACCAACAGTAATCATGCCATCAGGTAATGGCTGCTGATTCCCATGCTGTACCTATTTTCTGGAAGGACCGTTTCTCTATAATACACCAGGAACATGCCACCCCCTGACTGCGAATCGATCGATGATCTGTGTGAATACACCCACATCCGTTGTCACGTCGTCACCCCCCCCCCCCCTTTCCCCGCCCATCCCTCCGGCACAGTGGAATAGCCAAAAAGCAACCCCTTGCGCATGTGAATTAATCTTATTTCTCCTTTTTGATTGCAAAGTGACGGTCTTCCTAAAATAAGCACAGCGTTACAACAAGCAAACATTACGATATCAAATTGTTAGTAGTATTTCAAAGAAAGAGCATCGTCTTGGGAGAAAATTGCATGTGCGAAACACAAGGAATTTGCTCGTATAACAACGTCCAGAAAAGGGATTTTCTTTCGAAAACCGACCAAGTGGAACTGTAGCCGTAGATTCAAACTTTCAAATGATTACTAGCACTCTTATGAAAAGTTTCTGTCCAACGAATGAGGTTGGATATTCATTTGCCCCTATAACCGAAAAGAACACTCTTTATTTGGATCTCTCCCAAAAACCATAACAACGTGATAATCTGGTTACGCGATAACATGTTTTGAGCTTTTTATGAGGTCTCCTATGTCACCCATACAGTACTAGACAGTTGCTGCTTCTTCGTTGCAGACTCTTCAGGAGCACCGTGCTTTTCGATTATAGCGATCCTTTGCAGGAACAAAATCCTTCGACATGTGGTAAATCGGAAATTCACCGTTGTTTCTCTTATAAGTAGGGTTAGATCCCCTACAAGGGGTCTGCTAAGTGAAAAAGCACTTTGATGCTGGGTAGTCTGCAAAGGCAAACATAAGCTGTCCAGTACTGTATAAATGATGCAAGACACTTCACAAAAGACTGGAAATATGTTACCATGTTGCATTATCTGAAGAGATGACTGTCAGTGTATGAAGAAGTATGAAGTGTTTTACATGGATGTAACTTCATGATTTTGAATGTTATTGGAGTCCTGTGTTTGTAGCAGGTTCAATGAGCCTAGATAAAATGTTTCAGAAGTGTCCAAAAATGTCCAAAGAAATTATTACCGATTACATAGTGTTGCACACTCGATTGCTCTTGGTTAGTATATTCAATATAAGAACGATTATTTGGCATACTGGAATCTAAGCTGTGTTCTAAGAAAACACTCGAAACGAAAGATATGCTGAATTAAATATACTAGTCTAGAGCAAGCGGTGTTCGGCGAAAATTTCACTGAACAGAGTGTAAAACGCTTGTCGTCGCTAATCCATAGCGTGGGGACTGGAGCACCCACACAGGATTGGCAAAGGACGAGAAAGGGTAACTGCCCGACTGACAAGACTGCAAGGTCGAAACACGTGTATCGGTCTCTATAAGTCAGCTCTTTCTTAACAGACCACATAACATGCAGGGCCCAGAAATGATCATTTGGCATAAAAAGAGCTCTATATGAATGTTGATTGTTATCTTATACGATAGAGAGAAAAGAATCGGCAAACCGCATTTTGTAATTTCAGCCGCTTGGATACCCGGGGCATCACCTGTTTACTTCTTCATCATTACTCCAAGCTCATGACAGTTTTCGATTGATTCTATGTAGTCCTTTGAGCGTTATCATCTATTATGTGAACGTTGAAGGTAAAATGGTTGTGGAATCACTGGCCCACTTTGGCTCGGCTTTTCCACTTTGTTGGCTCACAGTTGGCGATGTTGATGTAATGAACACAAAGATTTATTGGTTTCAAAGCTGTTGATGAGCGACGTCGCTGAAGTGTGCGTGACATGTTAGATTGCGAAGGTATTTGCGGTTTTAGACTACTTTAGAACCTGAATTACTTATTAAACTTATTTAGAATGGTAAACGACCGTGAAGTGGTCGACGTAAAGTTTTCCTACAAAATTTTGTGTAGCCTTAAGAGGATCAGCTGTAAGGATTACTATCAGACTTGTCTGAAGCAATCTGACTCACCACAATCCGCTTGAAAGCGACGCAGCATGCATATCGGGATTTTTCAAAGCATCGACAGAACGATTCTTCAATGAGATTCGTTCGAAAGGATAAACTCTCAACCGTTAACCTAATTCATACACCATAATCTTAGAGACTTTCGTGAACAGCAGGAACGAGTAGTGGAAGGGAAAAAGTACTAGAATTTTAGTAATATAATGTCGGATCGTATTGTTAATAATGAAGCAATAATGTACTTTTGTAATAGCAAAGATATGTGTTCTTGTTGTTCATCGGATGACGCTTCGACATTCTCCAACTTCAAGCCTAAACATATGTTACATATATCATTAATTGCTAGGTTGAAGGAAAAGTTCTTTGACACTGGCGAAAAATTCAAATTTTACGTCTGTTTCACAAAGTATCGGTTAATTTTTAATTTTAATTTAAGTATCGATGAATTATGTCGAAGAACTGACATACACGGAAGTAGTGATTTTGTTTTGTCTTTTTCGCGAATGACAAATCGTAACCACCGTCGTTGCTGTATAATATAGTTACACTTATAGGCCTTTTATTGAGCCGAATGAAGCTGAATAAGAGGTTCCGCTTTATAGCGGTTCCGTGTCGTAGTAATCCAGTGTTCTTGAGCTTTTTTATTGAGAGCAAAATAATTCTGCTAGCATTTTTTTTCCAGTTTGAAGCAATGCTGTACTTTGTTAGCGAATTTCGGATTGTGATTTTGTAGAAGTGTTATAGCAGTGAAAGAAAGATCACGTTCTCCACTAAAAGTAGCAAGTCGTTATTTGGACTTTATTGCGGATCTATTTGGCAAAACACATTGACAGTATAAGGCTAACATCTGTCAAATGTTGAGTAGAGTCTCTTCTTTATCTGCATAGAACTTGAAGACTCGTTTTCTAATTTTTGCTCCGTTTTTATCCCTCTCCATTGCTCCAAAATCCAGCGTTTTACCACATTTCCATAACCGTTTTTGTAAAGTCAAAACTTTGTGTCGCAGCAACTTGTTTGAGATAGTAACAAACTATCTAGAGTAACAATATTAAAAAAATTCCCGCGTTCAGTGGAAAATTTTATTCAAGTGATCCTTTCCATGTATGTCGTTCTCTCAAAAAAATTCGGTATTTTACCTCTTAAACAAATTATCACGTGCCTCGGAATGGCAAAATCTGTTAGATCAAACAATTGGAAAGATTTGCTTTAGGTCAAACGATTGAAAAGCTCCAAAACTCTTGGAAATTTCATTGAGCCGTCACGTCGATGTTAGTCGCGTAAAGATACAAGAGCTGAATGCGTTCTTGGGATATAGGTAACGCTAAAGCCGACGTTCAACATTTGATAAGGGGAACTTTCCTCCGCCAACAACAAGATTTCTTTGTCTGAATATCCGTATCTGTATAATGAATATATGTCAATTTTTCTGCTATTCGTATCTTGTAGGGTAATCAAATGAAATCTGATGTGAAAAAAAATAAATCCACATTTGCTCTTAGCAAACATTCATAGGACTGCCAGAAGCTGTAGCGGCTCAGACAAATTAGACGTCATAAGTCAGAAATGACTCATCAATGGAAATCTTTCTGACAATTATGAGTCCTTAATGACTTTTCGTTCTTTGCGCAAACATTTCTTGCAGCATTTTCCGCACTGTTTCGATAGTATCTATACCACGCATTTTGGAGCACATGAGTATAAAAAAAGTTTTTTTTCGTATCATCCATACCAATGTTGTTTTCCATATTCATGAGTATCAAGCCGATTCCTGCTTAACGCAATGTATAGCAGCAAAAAGTTGCTATTTGTAAGAAAGCATATGAGACCACTTTGTCATCAATGGCGCCATGCCCGTCATACATAATCTTATAAATCGATACACCTTATTTTACCGTTCTTTTCGAGTTTTTTCTCAAGACCACGCTCAAATTTCAACATACCTCATGGTTGCTATCCGAAATAACTTGTCATGTGGTCTGTTAAATGGGCTCTTGTACAGCCCGATACACGTGTATGGACCTTACAGTCTCGTCAGTCTGGTAGAACCCGTCATCTTTTAGCCAATAATCTGCGGGTGCTCCAGTCCCCACACTAACACGTGTATTGAGCTTATATGTTGAAATTTGAGTGTAGTCTCAACTCGAAAAGAACGGTATAACATATTTCAAAATAGCAGCCAAGAGCAATCGAGTGAACAAAACTGCTGTTCTAATGATTTTTACTTGGCAGCAGTGCAGTGTAAATCGTTCGCCGTCGCCAACTTTTAGAGTGGGGACTGGAACACCCACAGAGGATTGGTTAAAAGACGAAGGGTTCTGCCCGAGTGACGACAATGTAAGGAGGAAACATGTGTATCGGGCTGTTCAAGAGCCCATTTAACACACCTTAATTTGTTCTCTTCGACGAATAGAGCAAACGACGGCGAATACGACAAGCAACTGGCTTTACCTCTAGATCTTTACTCTTCACACTTAGTGAGGAGTCGATTGAAAGCGAGGTTGCGTTCCTTTCTTAACTCCTATAGCATAAAATTTTCGGCCAGTCATTCATTTTAGCGGGAGAAATGCAGTGGTCTTACATGTCACCCAATCCACCCATTACAACTTCTAGTCTGCACCTCGCCACAGTTTTCTAGTGGCGCCAACGGGAGGAATCGAGTTCTGTCATAGATTGTCAGCGTGATATCCGAGTATTTCATGCTTTTTCAGGAGTGAATACCAACTTCATAGGAACACTTTTTGCGATGTGATTAAGGTTGCTTTGTAACGTAGAAGTAGTTGATGCTATTCAATTTCACTCCCTAGCTTAGCAAACCTTCCGCCTCCTTCAGAGATCACCAAATTGGTACCAGACTTGTTTCCGAGACTAATAACTATAACTTGATGCTGATACATTGGTAGGCTACTGTGATTAATTGCAATGTCCGGATAACCATTCAGTCACCTCCAAGATGCATGATAAATTGAACGAATGACACTTTCTTCAGGATTTGATCAATGCAGGCTGCTTTGTCCTTCACCTTTCATGGCAAATTTATAAAAGACCAGCAAGTTTTGCGCTAACTAAATTTTTAGCAGAAGCAGCAACGACTGCTCATGAATTTATCTAGTTTATTCAGAAGTTCATCTCTATTCCTGCTACAAAAGGCTTTTGTCACATTTTCATCTGCTATGGAGTAATCAAAAGCACACTGGGTGCAATTCATGGCTTGAATCTTACACTGAGAGTGTTTTAGTATGTTGTCAAAGTAGTCCGTGATAAGGTCCGCATTAATCAATTCGAGCTATCTAGAAGCATCCACTTTCTTGAAATGAATTTTCTAATTAATTCACTAATGTAGGATTTTCAATTAGAATATTCGACATAAGCGGCCTAAACAATCAGTATTACACAGCGGCGTTTATGGTACTGCATCAAATGCGAAAATAAAATTTAGAAGATCTACATTGTGACATTTGAATTCAACTCAATAATGCTCAAACTCATTTGGATTGCGTATTATGCGAACTCAGTGAGTAAGCCTCTTGCCTGGCTTGCATTTAATATAATTTTTTCATGCTTCATAAAACATTTGAGCTGACTTAACTATCGTCAGAGGTTCTGTCTTTCTTATTTTGATTAACCATCTTTAGAATCCATATGTGCATACCGAATGCCATCACTTCACTCGTTCTATGAGGTTGCATATTGTAAGGTAATCAGATCTTGAAATAAAAAAGTGCAATGTAAAGACGTTTTGACCGGCATTGACACGGCCCTAAATTATTCTGTTCGATGCTCAAAATTTTTTTGAGGATGCTGTGCGGCAAAATATACCAGCTTGGGCAGAAGGAAAGAAGTTTCGACGTGAAACCAATAGAAAATCAGCTATTTTATGTTTGAAAGAAATTAGTCTCAACGAATTTCTGGAGTACACCAGGAAGTTGAGTCTTAATCCGAAAACTTTAATGAATTGTCAATGATTAGGTTCCGGACAATGATTGAGTATTCTTTCATGATATTTACATCTAGGTTTTGATTTGATTGGCACATATAAGGCACACAGTTTCATGGAAGCTCATACGCAATTATTGAATTATTGCCTAGAAACAACTTTCAGAAACGAGATTTTCCAACTTTAACTAAGCTCCGAATGCATGTGGCGCAGTGGTCAGAGGTGCTCTGCGTCGCACACGAGGTCAATGGTTTGATCTCGCGCGCACGGCTCACCAAGCCATCCATCCCTCCGGGTCGGTAAATTGGTTCCAGGGCAGGTCTCAGACTTGTCTGAGAGGATGAGCAGCACTGACTCGGTTCAGCGGGAGGCCACCGCGAGTCATTGTAAAGGTCAGATATGCATTCAATCACCTCAAACAAAGTTAAAAATTGATGTTGAATGCATGGCGCATCCCTGAGGGATTGATCAACGCCGAGAGCTTTATCCTTTATCCTTTAACTACGCCCTATCTTTTCTATTGCGAGTCTCTTTCCATTAACTTTTTGCACTGATTTCAAAACGCCGTTTTGAGCACCAATTCTGCTTTTATTGAAAATGAATTTTGATTTAAAAAAGATTATAAACGTGCTTGAAATGGATTTCAGTCTTATAGCCATTGAGCTGTTCTCAATTTCTATTCAATAGAGCGTGGAGTGACAGTTTTTGAAGTGGGAGACAACGAATCTCGTTCAATACGGTGTTTAGATCTAACTTTCTCGCTTATTCTCAATCACAGGTGGTCCATAGATGGGCACTTGCGGTAGTGACTTATCGTATGAGGTGCTTCAATAAATATGGCTTCACTTCTTAATATCTGAGTGATTGGCTGCATCAGAATCTACTATTCCACCCGCCATATTATACATAAATCAAAAGCGTTCAGTTTCTTTAGAAATTCAAGAACTTCGGTCCATTGTTTTCTGTCACATTGTTATGAATGTGCTGTATTTTTTATTATTCCTCGGAATCGTGAAGTATTTCGCCCTTCAGAAATCTCTTCTTTTCATTTCATTCCTGGGTGTGGGCAACTAGATGACATTACTCAGTGGGAGCAAAGAACACTTCGGCACTGCCGTGGGCCTTCCAGATTTTTTTGGAGTGCCGGAGATTACCAAATTTGGTGATCAGCTTAATTTCTCAAGTCCACAAAAGAAGAAGGTCGCCTGTAATATAAAAAGCCCTAGCACGGTGAGTCAATCCAACCAAATTTTTACTAAGCATGATTTTTATGAGGATGTTCACCATGCAGATGTGCTATCAGCTACTGAAGCAAGTTCTTGCCGAAAGGTTGTGGTTTGTTGAAATATGATTTACGGGCTTGGGTAAACATTTGAATATGGCGTTAACACCATCGCTCGAAGTCTGAATAAATGTAACCGCAATTGATGATTTGATGGGAACATTTTGCATCGATCGACAGACTCGCAGTCCAAAGTCGACTTGCCACATTATGGAGAAACTGAGCATACCACGCTACTACATCCACCATGTAGCCTGTTATTATTTCATCAAATTACCACTTTTTTGGAGCGTGTAGACCCATCTACGGAACAACTATTTTGAAAATTATGACTAGCTCAAAAGTGGAGTCGGCGGCTCCTTTAGTCGTTAGTTTCACTCTTTCTAGAAAGAAGGCATCCAATCATTTTCAGCAAATAATTCCATATCTTCGGTCATGATGCCGATTATACTTGGATACTTGGGTGTTCCGTCATCACAAATTGTGTGGACCCCGGCACATTTTTCATTCGTTATTTCTTCTCACAATTGTCGATCTTTGTGGTTGTTTGATTCGACCATGGCCGCAGTGCGACTTTCACACTGTGATCCATAATCTGCGAGTACAGCTGATTGATTCTTCTTATTAGGTCTACAAATATGACTCCGCCGTTTTCTTATACAATAGTAGTGGAAATTAACATGTAAATTTTTTTTGGTTTGATAGTGCGTTAGAAACGCTAATCATTTGAATGAGATTTTATATGATGGTCCTTATAGAACTTTGGAGATGACGAATCTTATACCCAAAAAACCCCATTTGAGAGAACTTTACTTTGCCAGTGACTGAAACTGCTTGGCTATGGTATCGTTCAATTGCGCATATTCCTGCAAACATTTCGCTATACAACTTGTCTGAACTTGAATCTAAATGGAGCTGCTGTGAAATATTCTTTTTTCACTCACGCACGAATGGCGCATGGGGAAAATACTAGTGAGGTGGCGCGCATGGTTAGTGAAGCTTCTTGTGGACGGCCCGAGAGCAACTGATTCTCCAGATTTCCTCCTCTCTAGCAATCTCTCTGGGGAGCTTCGCAACCCACTTCTTAGCCGTCCTTTCTGCAAGAACTCTCTCATCGCGTGGCATCGCTTAAGTTCCATTAATCATGAATGCTTTGAAGTTTTGCTGCATGATAACGCCAGACCTCATGTTAAAAAGTGATCGAAAACATTACAGAAGACCCGAGGTGGGAGATTTCGTAAGGTATACCATGCCCTCCTTACTCTCCCTATATTGCACTGTCAGATTACCACTTGCAATTACCAAATTAATTATACAAAATAGCAAATTTGGAAAGGTTGTTTTTCGCTATCCAAATAAAGAAACGAATCCTCTTGATCACCAAAAAGTCTTTATGGCAGTGTTAGTGATCATTCTAAAGTTCAAATCTCTGAATGCTGCGCGACGTGGTCGTTCTGTGAGAAAAGGTTCTTTCTGATTATAGGGAACAAATGAAAATCGACCTCATTCGCTGGAGAGGAAGCTTCATAGGAGTGTTAGTAATCATTTGAAGACTGAGACTTTAGACTACAGCCTCGCTGATTGCTGCACAGCGTGTGAAAAAAATGTGAATAAAGCCTTTTGTATCAGAAATATAGATGAACTTCTGGAGAGACTATATAGATTTACGAGCAATCGTTGTTGCTTCTGCTAAGAATTTAATTAGCGCAAAACTTGCTGGTCTTTCATAAATTTGTCGTGAAAGGTGAAGGATAAAGCTGCCCGCATTGATGAAATCTCGAAGAAAGCGCCCTTTGTTCTATTTTATCATGCATCTATGAGGTGATTGTGCGCTTATCTAGACATTAAAATAAATTGCAGTAACCTAGCGATGTATCAGTAGCAGGTGAAGGCTTTACTCTTCCAAACATATCTGATACCAATTCGGTGATCTCTGGAAGGCGGAAGGTTTGGTAAGCCGCAGGAGCGAAATTGAAGCATCAACTACCTCTGTGTCACAAGGCAACCTTAACCACTCCACAACAAGTGCCCCTATGAAGTTGGTATTCACGTGTGAATAAACATGAACTACGCGGATATCACGCTGACAATCTATGAAAAAATTCAATTCCCTCCCACTGGTGCCACTAGGGAAATGTAACACAGGAAATATTTGAAAATGTGCAAACACTAACATTTTCTCAGCTCCGTCTTATTTGTTTCTGCGGGCTGTACGACTTTGATAACCATGGTGGAGCGGCGAAGGTGCAAACTAGCGGTTGTAATGAGTAGATTGGGTGGCATGTAAGACCAATGCGTTTCTCCTGTTAAAACCAGTGACTGGCCAAAAATTTTATGCCATAGGAGATGAGAAAGGAACGTAGCATCATTTTAAGTCCACCCCTCAGTAAGTGTGGTAGGTATGGAGCTAGAGGTGAAAGCCACTTACTTGTCGTACTCGCCGTCTTTTGCTCTGATCGTAGGTGAGAACAAAATAAGGTGTGGCGATTCATAAGATTATGCATGACAGTCATAAGATCACTGATGACAAAGTGGTCTCATATAGCTTTCTTACAAATAACAGCTTTTTTTAGTGTACACTGTGTTAAGCAGGAATCAGTTTGATACTCATGAATATGGAAAACAACGTCGATGTGAATGGTACAAGAAAAACTTTCTTGATTCTCGTGTACTACAAGATGCATGGTATAGAGACTATCGAATCAGTGCGGAAAATGCAGTGAGAAATGTTTGCGCAAACAACGGAGGGGCATTGAGGACTCATAATCGTCAGAAAGATTCCCACTGGTCAGCCATTTTTTACTGATAGCTTCTAATGTCCGAACCGCTACAGCTTCTGGCAGTCCTGTGAATGTCTACCAAGGACATATGTGGATTTCGTTCTCCAGCAACTTCATGTGTAGCATTTTGTTAAAACCTCTCGTGATTGTTGACTCTGTTTCTGCTTATCCAGGCACCGTGGCCACATGGTTGTTACACTCATCGCCGTGCACGTGGGGCCAGTTCCTACCCTACAGCAGTCTCCGGTATTCAATAACGAACAAACGCCTATGGAACTTATATTTTAAAACTTGCGAGGATCCGAGCTCAACCAGGATTCTGCGACGATTAGGAAGAAGACGAATAAGCTATTGAATGCTAGAAGTAAAGGGTGCGAGGATAGCTCCGATTAATTTGATATTGTTAATTTTAGCATTCATATGATGATTTTTTTCTATTGATACTGCTAAACTCATCGAATTCCTAGTTCAGTTTTGGTCAAGGATCTGTTCTATCTATCTGTTTACTCTCATTTGTGATCACGTTTTGTTACGTAAGAGATAACGTATCGGTGTAGTTGAGTTGCACATGATGCTCGCACATAATTTCACCGTAATTTCGTCTCAAGCGTGTGTTAAAGTTGTTCGGAGCGCGTCTACGCTAATGTAGCGAGTAGCTCAGACTTTTCCCTCCAGTGCATACTACAAGGAATAATCCACTAGGCTGAGATAAGGCAAATTTGGCAGTTACTTACCTCCGCGCCGAAAGCTTGGTAACACCTCTGGGCAGACGGCAGTCTTTTAACGGATCGAATGTGCAAGAACTCAGTCCTGCTGAAGCGTAACTCTGTTGAGGTCAAAGTGTTGAGTATTCCAAGGCTTCACTACATCCTGTGGAACTTGCTGGTTATAGCTGGCAGTATTGTTTTTGATATTTCTTTTGGAGAAGAACAACGGCGTTATTGCGGTCTCGCAAATGCCGGCCCGGACCATAGCACAGGTCAGAAAATGGCTGTTGCTCGTGGTTGCTACTGCGAACTTCTGTTGCCCCTCCTTGAAAAGTTGACGTCTCGATTATGGTGATTATTTAATGGTTCAGTTTTGACGTGCGCTTGGGACGAATACAGAGGAAGTGTGTGCAAGCAACCTATGCAACTCAACTACTGCTATTCGTTCATTTTCACAATCCATAACTTGAGCAGAACGGAAAACAGACAATTAAAAAAACAGATCCTGGATCAAAATCAAAGAAGGATTTTAATGAAACCATCAGCATTGATAACAAAGGCATATTAGTGCTAAAATTAGCAAAATGGTAATTATCAGAACTTTCCTTGCATCCTGTATTGAAATCTGCGCAAAAAAAACACAGTGAAGACGGTTGATTGCGTGTCGAAAGTGCACTATTATGCTTACCGCCACTGCCTGAAAGAACTATCGAGCAACTTAGCGACAGCAATAGTACGAAAAACCACAACTCGGTTAACTGTTATTCTGGCGAGGACAGGAAATCAATCCAAGATGTGCTATTTTCGGATGACCATATGAATGAGAAGTTTTTGGAGAGACTTCATGCAACCGTATACTTCTTGGCCCACAGCTTGCTGTATTTTTGCATAAACAAAAATTATCTGACTTTTCGTGTACCACATTGTAAGTGGAAGGAAAATGTTAATGGCATGTTCATTCGTTGATCATCAATCCAACTGAAACGATGAGGTTTAACGGTCACAAGAAATTCATATTACGCCCACAACTCAATAATTCTATATCGCCGACTCCATCTCTACTTTGCCATCTGTGAATTGGATAAAGCAGAATTTATCACATTTCGGGTTTCTTCGCTGACGTAGTGTAAGTGAAGAAAATGTTTATTTGCCTACTACGTCGATCACCGCAATAATGCAAACAGCATAGCTGCAGATAAGTTTTCATAATTATTTTTGATTCGTTTAAAGTGAAGTCATCACAGAGTTTTTCGAAGCCCGACTTTGAGCCGTCATACACTGAGGTCCTATTATAAACGGATGGACGCATTTCAGTGCCGTTTACCAGCAAAATAGATGAAATCGCTTTGAATGCAGTTATGTGCAGTGATCTTCCTTGTAAGATCAAGCAACATTTGCTTTTAAACGCTGTTTTCAGTGACATTAAGGTTGAAATTAATCCCAAAAATTATGATATCAAGTGAATTGTTATAATCAGTTATAATAAAGCGAATGGAATGATACATCGCTATACAATTGTACATTACAGCATACTGTTTTGTCGGCGAAACGAAGAAAATTTGTGAGAAATTGATGACGTCACGCAAACGTTCGTCTAATCGAGAGTTTAGAATGCTTAAAAAGGTAGCCAAGAAAGCTTCAGCTCTATCGTCTCCGTTGGGTCACTTAGAACGTCCACATCCTTATCTCGCTTTGATGCATTCGCTACTTCAGTAAATAGGATTAATTTTTTGCCTCACCGGAGAACTTGGTGGTTTTGGGTTATCGTTTTTTCACGACAATTTGTGAATATGGAAATAAAATTGCTAAAGCCCAACAATTTGGGTATCCAGTTCATAAAAATTTTTAAATTTGTCTTACACAAAAATTTCCTATCATAACAAGAAGCAGACATAAATGAGTTTATGTCAGTTGATACCCTCCTCAAAAAAAAATTTCAGATAAGAGGGCATTTGTGACAAAGCGTTTTATCGGCTTCGGTCTCTCACCTGTATTACCTGGTTTCTCGTTGATCGTCAAGTGTCTCGAGCGGCTTCCAGCAACACTACCAGTTTTCCCTATCACGTGCAAGGGTAGCCCTGTCCGTCCTCCTTGCTCTAGGAGTTCACTGGGCATCGTATCTTTCTTCTATTCCTTTCGTGAAGAAATCGGACCAACGGGTCGGTGGTCTTCTTGTAGAGCGCTTGATGTCTTGAGGAATTCAGTCGGTAAAGGCTCTCCTCCATCGGTTGTCACTGAAGCGCATCACGTGTCCGGCCCGTCTCATTTTTGATATGGCATGTAGAACGGCGTCTTTGATCAATGACGTAGGTCGGGACTTCGGTTCCCTTCTCTCATTTGCGAGAAACAGGATACTTCTAGCATCGACTTTTCGATGCGCGTTCAGTAACGCCCAGTGATTTTTCATCCTGCTTACGTAGCGACCAGGTTTCCGCTGCATACGTTAGACCAGGGATAATCGCCGAGTCGAAAAGGTGGGCACGGAGTCGGATGTTTCTTGTCCTCTCACTACATCTTCTATGCTCTTAAACGTTCCCCAAGCCGCTCGTTTCATCCTGCTCAAATCTGGAGCTAGGTCGTTTATCATGTTGGATCCACGACCTAGATAGCCGTAACTAGAGCATTCGGAGAATGTCGCCCTGTTGCGCTTGAATGGGGCATTCAAAACCCATCTGTTTCTCATGAACATCGCTTTTGTCAGATTTAGTTGAAAATCAATTTTTCCACCGACGCTGTTGAAATCGGTCAACATTCGTTCCGCTTGGCTGATGCTTGGTGTTATGAGAACGATATCATCAGCAAAGCGAAGTGGTTTAATTGTCGACCGTCAATTTTCACACCTATATCGCCCGATTTTAATGTTTGCATGACGTTTTGGAGGGTGGAAGTGGATAATTTTGGCGAAATTGTATCGCCTTGTCGAGACCCTCTTCTTACGCCAGTGGTGATACTGTTGGAATGGATATATTTTATTCGCCAAATCTTTATCTCACGAAGAACTATCATGTACCGAGTTGGGACACTCTTGTTATCCACAGCCTCTGCAACCGTTTCTGCTTCCACTGAATCAAAGGCTTTCTTCAGATTGATGAAAGAGAGACAGAGAGGTTGTTTGTACTCTCGTGAAACTTCAATGAGTCTTGTAATCGTGTGGGATGTGGTCTATGGTACTAAATCCTTTTCGGAACCCTGCTTGTTCGCATGGCTGTCCTTCGTCCAGTCTCTATCATCCTGTTTAGGATGACTCAAGTGAAGACTTTATAGGCAACGGACAGCACGCGGATTAGGCGATCATTGCCTATGCGTGAAGATTTCCCTTCTTGATCAACAATACCGTCTTGCTGGTTTTCCATTGAATGGGAACCTTGCAATCTGAAAGGTAGCGAGTAAAGAGCAGCGCCAGGGTGTTGATGAGAATGGCGGTAGGTTTTTTAGGTGTTCTGGTCTAATCCTGTCTGGACCAAGTGTTGTTCTTCTTCACCAACGATATAGCACGTCGGATTTTGGTAGGGAGGACAGGTGGAGCGACATATTTATCCTCTTTCAATTATATGACGGTAAGAACACGTGGCTAGCGAAGAGATCCAAGTAGTACCAATGACTGACTTTCTCCATAGCCCTTCTGGAAGATGTAGGTGTCTCGTCAGGGCATCGGAGTGCAATTATTTTGGTCTTATAAGTGGCGAAGCCTCGCCGTGCTTTGCGAATGCTCTTTCCAGCTTCTGCAGCTTCTACCATGACTACTGCTTGTCTCTCTTTGGGGTCTTTTCTTATCGCTTCTCTGTAGCGTTTCGCAAGATTGGACGTAAAGTTTCAATTGGCTCGTGCAATTCCACGTTGAAGTACCAGCTCAAATCTCTGCGGAGACAAGCGTCTCTTCGTGACTGCAGGACTTTCAGTTTTCACAGCCCTAACGTGAAGATATTCAACGAGCCGATCGTATCTTCGTCGATGTTGTCGATACTGGTATCTTCTCAAGAGCCAGCTAATTATTTAAATACATCCCAGTTTATGGTAGTTCTGGGACTTGTTGTCCGAATTTAGCGGCTTTCTCTTCTTTTCGCGAAAAAACGGAGCGTTGAGCGAAAGAGGCGATGGTCTGATCACGTGCACAACTTGGGAACAACAGCTACATCGGTCAGGCAAAACCTTCGATTTACTAAGATGTGGTCTATTTCGTTATGGTACTCTCCATTGAGAGACTCACACGTCTATCGTTGAGAGGAGGCTTCTAGAACTGTGAAATAACATGGATGGTTTTGGTCGTCATGATAGGTTCAGATAGCCTCTCACCGTGTATATTCCACTCTATCCGTGATCCCAATGTGAGGCTCTTCAGACGTTTTTCATATCTTATTTTTTCCTTAAAATCTCCTACAATGACCTTGAGGATTGCATGGTCCTCTCAAAAAAATTCTTCGAGGTCCATATCTGTGAGAAGTATACGGTCGCTTTTTGTTCGCGTTTACTCCCTTTTCCACCACCTAGTGACACGCCAGGTGCCCTTGCGACTAACTAGATGCGATCCCTCAAAAAGGACTATTCGTGATTGAAGTCTTTACTATTGGGAAAGTCCGAATTCAATGTCTCAGCACGAATGACGTGATGGGAACATAATCTGAGCCGTGGCGCTTGACAAAAGGGCGTATTCAGTGAAACTTCTGTTGAGCGATCACATCCACATTTTTGTCGTATACATTACATTTGACTTACATTTTCTCACCTGATGAATCATCATGTAGTTTCGTATAAGAAAATTTGTCCTCAAATCGCTTTGAAATTCGCTGACCGGCGGCTTCTTAAGATTGTTATGGAGAACAAGATCTCCAAAAGCAGCGGTCTCAGTGACGCCGCCCGGTACATGCACTGAGTATCAAATACGTTTTTGTGCTGTGGGCAGTCTAATTAATAAGAGAATAAAGTCTTTAGCCCAATCCACATTAATTGCTATAAATTTAGGAGGTTATAAGGGTTAGTCTTATAGACATGAAGAAAATTTCAAACCTTCTGATTTGGCTGTTTGCCTCAGTCTTGATGGTGCTAGGATGTGGAGTACTGCCGCAAGGTCAAGGTGAGCGAAAGAATATTCTTAATATAGCAAAAAATTTGCCATTTTAAAATGAAAAGATTCAGATTTAAGTGAAGGACGATAGGTATAATACTTTAGCCTGATAAGCTGCCGTAAGCAAACGTAGGGATGAGAAGGGTTCTGGTTGTTAATAGAAAAAATGACAAGAAATCAGTCCTAGAAAAATACATGCAGAAGAATAGTATGAAGTATGATTTCCAATGTTCACAGTGAAGTTTGCGAAAAATTTGTTGCAGCAAGAACTTGGAGCTTCACTGTGAGCGGGTTTAGCTTACCAGTGGCCATGGTATATTCTACTTCGCCCGATGTCTCTGCCAGAGTCCCTGGTATTTCCAATAGTCAAGGATCCGCTAGCTCACTTGTATCCCGTCTTATAATGCAGTCAGTGAGTTTGTCGCTTTAAGTTTATTTGTGAGAGATTGCAAAAATGAGCACTGTTTGGAACTTACTGTATCACATTTATATTATGGTTGGTGATTAGAGGTTAGAATTTGATTTATTATCCTTTCACATAAAACTTTACATCTGAGAGGTATCTTGTTCAGATCAATGATGTTCTTGAGGAGCAAGCTCGTCGTGCGGGCCTTCCTGATGCTATAAGCTCAATGATTTTAAATCAGCTCACTGTTCGAATTAATTATAACCCCTTGGAATGCAAGAGTGCTGTTGTTGACCAATCAGCAACTATGGCATGTACGTATTTGTTTCTGCCATCGAAAATCATGCATTTGAATCTGCACAAAAGGAAACTTAGAAGGCCTACATTCTCTTCAGTATTGTTACGGAAAGTTGGGTCATATAAAAAATCAATGTACATATGAATTTTACGAGAAAATAGTATCAAAACCATTTTTTTCATTTCTTAAGCATATTGAGGAATGGAGGTGTAAACTGGATTTTTGCTAAATCTATTATTATTAACTATATTTATGCTATTGTTACCTAATATTTTCAGTATCAATATTAATGTCAATTCAGAGTATGGATTGTGTACGTTGTTCTAATAGATCTATTCAAGATGCATGAACCCTTTATCCATGTTAATACTAGACATGCTGAAATCTCCTGAGACCATGAATTTTGGCAACTGGCAATGATATTGTATGCATGCCCATTTACGATTATCTCGAGCTTCCAGAGATAATCGACTCGATCAATATTCAACAATGTTGACATTCTATTATCCGTTTTCATATTGTTTTTTCACTGAGTGGGTCTCAGTACTACTAGCATTCAACTAGTTTCCTTTTGTCTTCTTTTTGAACGTCGTAAATGGCTTTTTGAGCGCGTCTCCTTGCCATCTCAGAGATAGCCTGGCTGTGGCTTTCCACAGAGTGCTCGTTGTTGACTGCCAGAAAGTGTGGGGGTGGGGATCTGTCCTGCGCTGCGCGACGAGCATCACAACCACCTGGCCACAGCGTCCCCACTATCTAACCATATTAGTAATGAAAAAAAAATCAGGCTTCAACCGCAGTTACAAGAATTTTACAGACTGTACTAGAGCATGGATGGGAGGAGACAAATCGAATGATGGAGGTGCGAACATATTATTGTGATGTCGGATCGAGTGAAAAGTGGTTTGTAGAGTATCTACGGTCTGAACAGGTTCATCTTTGAACCACTTGCCATTGTTAAGTTCCTCTGAGGCTGAAAGCTAATCGATATAAGAAAGATCTTCCACATCTTATATTAACTTTCTCTACAAAGAAGGTCATGCCAATGTGAGAACTGTCGCTAAATCCGAATGATGTCACTGAGGTTGCCTGAAGGTATGGAAGGAATTGCTGTGTCATAAAACAATAAATGGCTCATATTCCCTCAAATTCAACCTTTCCTCATATGCTGGTATACTCTGCCCTTTTCTTATCTACAAATTTTAGTGATTTGAGCAGACAATTGATTCTAGTACTTCTGATAAGTAATAATAGAAGCTAGGTTCTACATGATAGAGAAAGGTAAAATGTTTTGAACAAAGTTTTGAAATGGAATAAATTTTGCACAGCAGCATGGAAGACAGTGTGAGTATATGTCATGTTTCGTTGAGTCTATTGCAGCAAAATACAAAACTCACTGAACAAAGAACTCTGATCAAAACTTTAAAATTTATTTGGCACCAATTCCCAGTCTATTTGCATAAATCATCCTGATGTTAACAATACAAATAGGGGCATTTGCGGAAATTACAGTCAAAAGTTCCTTTACACATCTATTTGACTTTTCCATAAAAACACTTAATTGAATGATAAAATTATTTGCAGTCATGGGAGTGATGATGGACAAACAACCACATTGCATTATCGTCGGCAGCACGGTAACTGCCTTATGTACTGCATTGGATCAAGGACCGCAAAATATGTGCATGATAAGCACAAGCATGAATATCCAGGCTATCTCAACCAATCAAATGACGATATTAGGAACTCTGACGGTATGAATCTATTTCGTTCCATGTACACCTAATTTGAGTCAAATTTTGTAGACCACGAACACCATCATGGCAAATTGGTCGAGAATGATGTGGCAAAGTGTAGTGAGCAGAGCTGTTCGAATGCTGGCAATAGGTCCGTATGGATCGCACTTCTTCTCGGCAGTTGCAACCGTCACTAAAGATGGGATTTCATTGTAAACTGTTTGAAATGGACTGTACACTGTTTTCTCTCTGCTTCGAAGTTGGTGAAGTGCTTTATCACAATATCTGGGTCCATGTTGAAAAAGATAAAGTTTATAATGCAATGAGTTCCATGTGCTTCCTCCTATTAGCTGATTGAAAGGTTTCGTACTAAAAAAAGGTCTGGAATGTATCACCCCATTTCGATTAATGAAAAGATTAGACGCCTATTCAAAAGGAATTTCCTGAAACATCAGCACAAATCCACTCACGCTTTGATGAGATTTTTGGAGAATAAAGTTGATTAAAAGTTGAGAAAGGAGCATGTCTTGATTGAGCCAGACTCCACAAGATAGTTTTTGCATAATTTTTTCAGCACTGACTTCTCTTGCTTTAAAAACAGACGTAGTACAATTGTGACTACTTCAGATAAAGAACTAATCATTAACCGGTGTTTCCAACGTATCGTCCTCCTCGTCAGTGAGCCACGCCTCACAATAAGCCCTGCATTGTAGCAGCGAGGTAGGCGTATATAGTGACGGCACAGTGTACAGTGACATTGGTCCATCAGCACTTTTCAGTCAATGGATCTTGGCAGGCTCCAGACATTCTCTTCTTTTTGAAAGTGTTTTGAATGCTTATTGCGAGGATTTAGAAACAGTCGATATGATGGATCAATTTTGTTCTACCAGCCGAGACTCATTGACTGAAAAGTGGTGATGGACCAGTGCCATTGTCCACTGTGCCGTCACCATATACGCCTCCCTCCTTGCTACAATGCAGGCTTGGTGTGGGAAGTGGAGCACTGACGAGGAGGACGAGACCACTGAAACACCTGTTATGGTCTTGGCGTACCAACCTCGCTTAGGCTTTAGACAATCTTTTTTTTAAATTATTTTGAATGTTTATTGCGAGGATTTAGACAGAGTCGTTGCTATGAATTAATTCATTTGCCGATCTCATTCAGCAGACACATTGTAGAAGCTAAACAATATAAATCATTCTTAAAATAACTTTGATGGTCAATTACATGTTATTATTTCTACATGCAGAAGATGATAAAATAAGCAATTTTTAAGGCACAATCAGATAACACATGCACAGTAGTTTTTACCAATCAAACAAGAGTCAGGTAAAAGCATTTCCCGATACTTTAACCGTAAGAGAAGAAGCGCCATGTTTATCAAAGAAAAGTGGTGGCACGTTTCATTCTAAACAGTAAACTACGCTTTCTGAGTGAGCCGTTGATCGCTAGTGCTTTCTTAGCATTAATGACGTCTAGGCTAAAGCGCCTATACGAGTGGTCAGAGACATTCTAAGAAATAGTCGTTGATTCACATCAATTTACTATGTTGCTTTTAATCTGATCTTTTTAGGTGACATCATAACTTGTGGGATGCTGTAAGACTTGATATGCTAGGATGCATGTCAATTATCTAATGTTGCGCTGTTTGCGTGGCACACTCTTCCTAAGTGCTGTACAGATTTTCGATTCAGTTCAGTTCTCATTTTTCGATTGCTTGTTATCACCAATCAGGAAGGCTGTTTAATATGCTATTAGAATCAATAACGTTCTACGAGAATCAATGAGAACCCATGACCAATTATTGCCTGTAGTTGCTTCTTTTCCCCACTCGCTTACCTCATCGTGACTGAGGATGAAAGGCTCTTCTGAGTGTCGAAATGTGATGCCCAGTGGAGAGCTAGTCCTCAGAGCAAAAAAATTTGAGCCTGAGAAAGAGTTCTACGTTATCATAAGGATTATTGACTTTTTTGTCTCAAATTAATAGCAAAGTGGCACGTATTTCTACGCAACACTGTAGTCGGCGAGTGAGCATCATTTGGTTAGCTTGGATAAAGCTCCAACTACGATGAACTAATGACGTTAAGAAGCGACAAAGCTTTCAAATAGGATTAAACTCGGTACTCCATTCAGTGAGCAGTATTAGCTGCGATGGTGAACGTTGAAACAGTTGATAGAGATGGTTGCACAGTATTACTAAATCTCCGGTGCAAGGAAGCCATTGTAAGCAGATCGGAGAAGGTTGTTTACAGCGCACCAAGGAATTTGCTTTATGCTATGCATATGCAAACACTGAAATAGTCCTTTCAAGCAACGATCATTTTGCTCTCTTTGAATTCGCTGATTGCATTGTATCTCATATGATTGCTTTATGAAGATACTAAGCAATGAAGACACCGAGTCCTTCCGCACTCTCCCAAATAGCCGCTTGGTTTCATAAAAACTTCCAACTACTTTCCGTCATTGGCAGGAGAACGTTTATGATCTCCCACCTTGACAACTAAATATGATACAAAGAATTTTTCAAACCAACGTGAAAGAGTATATTTGTTATCTGGTTATACTGTTTCAAGCAAAGTCACAAAGACAGTCGATGAGAGAAGTAGATTTTCGTTTTACTTCTCCTTTATTCTAAGCCCATCTCCTGATTAACCCCCTCTTCGTCGCTTAGCGTTTTTCTGTGAGGTTTTTTTTATGATAAATCGATTGACCATCGTACAAATAATGTGGGAGGTTCAGGCTTCATGTCAGTTTTTAGTCTATGTCATGAATCTCACACTCCGACTACTCACTAATCCTGAGCCTAAGCCTAAGCCTAAGAAATAAGCGTCTTCTTCTTGCTTCTGCTAAGAATGAATGATATGGAGATTACATCGACCACAAATCTAGTGTTCTGGAAGTGGTGTCTGTTTTGCTTTTTTAAGGTTTCTCCTTGAGCCTGATAAGAATTTCCACGTTTCTCTCATCAACAACAAGTAAACAACATCAGACAGCAGAGGACCAAAAGTAGATGAAAACCTTCCTTACCTTCTTTTTCGCTGGATTTGCTACCCCTTCAAATATTATTGTTGCTGCGTTATAGTGTTACAAGAGATTTCTCGATTATCGAAATGTTTCACTTTTGTAAGTTGTCGAGATTTCTTCAGAAAATGAGATTGATCCTTATTTCTACACTTTTAAGTGTAGTATACTGTGGCTTTGTACAAGTGGTTCTGGCCTGCGCGAAGCTAGAGGAGCCTATGGTTGAGTGATTTTCAGATATTTCAGTTAGCTGGTGTGTTATACAATATTCCGAGAACTTGTTTCCTTAATGAAATACCTTTCCTATCATGTAACAGATTTGTTTGGGATGAGCTGAATGTTTACAAACCGAGCGAAAACGCCCATCGTGGTAATTAGGGTCTTACGGAGAATCGATGTAAAGATTTCTCATTGAGATTTGTTGAAAAAAACACCTCTAGCAGCAGCTATGCCCAAATGTGTAAAGCTCGGAAACCTTCATGAATATGGGAACGTAGAAAAATGGAATGCAGGAATTGCTAGAGCCACAGGAAATGTGATGTTCTACAGCGTTATAAATATTCAGATTATGGTGTATTTTTGTAGTTGTTGTTGTTCGATGAATGACGTTTCGGTATTTCATCTTTATAGAGCTTGGACTTATGTAACACAAAGTAACAACTGCTTTTACTAATGGGCTCCTCTCGTCGGCTAAACAATTAGAATCTTCAAGATTTCAAGTATTGAATGTTGCTGTCGAGGTTCACAAAATGCCTCTTTTTTCAGCAGTGTGTTTCGCTCGATTATGATAACGGCGAGCTATGTAGCGCATGATTCATCGATCTCATGCAATACATACAAGATCTGTGATTTGTTTTGGTGTGCTTCCCGGATTCACGAAGCTCTTCGAGGCTAGCAAAGTGGTACAGACATATTAGGAAGAAAGAAGCACTTGTATATTGCATAGACTTCATGATATTACACTGGAAAGAGATGCATTTTGGCACCTATACGATGCTTGATGAAATAGTATGAGGCAGTCCCAAAAGACTGATAGAGCTCGAAGCCTTCTCGTTTACGGTGACATATCGTTTTCAAATCATGCTAGCCGATCCGTGCATTACCTGAACGTAGGAATAGTTATTCCACCCTTTGTAAACATCTATACCTATGCCGAATAACTGCGGTATGGAATCAAAATTTCACTCTATGATAAATAGAAGAGGCCAGCCCGGTTAACAGTAATCCGTATTATCATCCATATTATCAGATATTACAACTCCTTTCTTGGTAGGTAGGCTTCCACGAAACATGGTCTGCGCCGAGTTTTGTCAGCTGAGCAAGAACTTCTGCTCCAACAATCTTGAACTAGTTTCCATGGACTTTCTGCTTTTGTATTTCTTTCGTACATACAACTGTAGAGTTGACAAAGCTGTACAATAATTTACGCTTTGATGAAATGCTTGGCTTGTAATAGGTTAGTCTTTCGAAAGGTATAGATAGGCGCCAGACACTTCGATGCGACCTATGTCCACTGTCAGTGTCTCACGACTGTCAACTTCAGGTTTGATTCCCCAAATGTTGACGGTTATTTGTGTGTTGCCACACATCTAAGTAATGTACCTCACTCAGAATAGAAAATGATTCTATTCCATTCCATGTTATTTATTGCGACCGAACACCCTTTTATTCTAATCAATTTTCGGTTTTAGAAGTTTATTCAATGTTCCGTACATCTCACATCAATGTGTTTGACTAGTTCTCAAGAGTTGCCACTGCCGCCTGAAGTTGTCACCCCTGACGCACTTGTGGCTCGTTTGTACCTCGCAAAATACTTATTGGATATGTGTTCGTCACCATACGTCTTTCAAGATTTCCATACGCCTCAAGAGGTGTAGAGCAAAAAACAGTCTATGTCGAGCTGAGAGAGTTGTCGCCTGGTCCTCTTCAGATGAATCTCTGTTGGAACCAAGATTCGCTCCCCACTTATCAGTTCTCTCACTGCCCGATATTTACAAAAGACAATCCAGCATGAGAGATATTGTAGAACCGAATTTGCTGACCCGGTGTTCTTTGCAAAAAATCGAGTTCAGGATAGCGAAAATCATGTCATTCGGGTATGAAGGGAGAAATGAAAAACCGATTTCACTCGCTGGAGAGGGACTTTTCTTAAGAGTGTTTTCAAACACTCGAAAGCTGAACTTCAGGCACAGTCCTACTTCGCGGATTATCAAAGAACTCTTTTTTTGGCGTTACTATAGGAATTTTTGTCGCGCGCACTTCCTTCCTTCAGACAGAGCTCTTTCTTTGGATTACTGTAAGAACTCGGTATTGTAATCGTTTCTGATTTCATTACTGTGCTTACGTCCTGAAAAGACCGCTTATCTGCAACGCAGCAGCTATAATAAGTTAGATGCCCATCTGCGATTAAAGAAGTACTTGGCCACCTTACGCGCTGTGCGTGAGGCGAACACGTAAACTGCTGACACGAGACTTCTCTACGCGTTAATATGCCTGAAAATCATTGATCATCGCGTCATCGAAAGTGGCCTCGTCACGCGCGGCACGTGAATTGGCCGAGGATCTTCTTGATTGCGGATGGGAATTTAAACTATTTTACTGCGTTGTAGATAAACGGTCATTTTAGGATATAAGCACAGCACTGAAATCAGAAACGATTCTCCACCACTTGATTACTAACAGTCCAAAAAAAAACGCTGTCCGGCTGTAGATGAGCGCTTCTGCAGCGCAAGAAATCTCCCTCTAAGGCAACGTCAGAAAAGACTTTACGTAAGCCGACGACGTGAGGTTGTAGCCTGAAGTCTCAGCTTTCGAATGCTCACTATTATTCATATAAAAAGTTTCAGTCTAGCGAGTGAGGTCGTTTTTCATTTGCTCCCACTCATAACCAAACAGGACTCAAAGCATTTCTGGGCTGTTCTTACTCGAGCTCTCTCTGGCCCATGTGCATCAGGGAGAAATTAGTGACCCTGCGAGTAGTTGAGATCATGACGGTAGGATTTTGTTTTTGACACTTACGAACACCACACGCTCACATTGAGGCTGCAAAACCTTAGGTGGTTTGACATCTTTGCAGGAAAAATATACTTCATCTGAAGTATTTCATGATTATATCTCATAATTATTATTTGAGCCAACATGTCATGCGCTCTTTCAATGAGCTTTTGTACAACCCGATGCACTTGTCTCGGCCTTGCAACCTTGTTTGCCGGGGCGAGCGCTTGGTCTTTAGCCAATCCTTACGGGGGTCCCTACTTTCCATAAAGAGGAAGGCGACGACGAACGATTAACACAATCGCAGAAAGCGAAAACTACAAGATCAACAATTTTCGACATTCAATTCATCTTGGCAAGTATTTTTGTAATTTCATGCCTTATATTTTAAATATTTTATTAATACCACGTTCAAATTTCAATGTATCTCATAATTGATATTTGAGCCAACATGTCCTGTGGGTTTCACCGTACGCTAAGAGACACTACGGTGACTCTTTCAATGGTAGACGTTAAGATTAAAGTGTATAAGATGCCTTGAACAACTATGATTTTGTTATACATCTTCGTTCGACCACTTTTTATAGGCCTTGCTCGAACAGTAGTAATCTGACAAGGATATAACATGTTCTGGGCCATTGGGTCTAAGTGCAATATAGGCGCCTGTTTCGTATCACCGGGACTCATCAGTAGCACCTTCTTTCGGTTCAGCCGATCCCTTGAGACTATGCTCCTCGAAGGAATTGACGCTGATTAATAAATTCTGCCAGTCAGTTGATGGAGGTACCTGACATTCTAGTGACCGGCAGTCGAGCTTGTGGCCTTTTAAAGTGAACCATACCTCTTCATTCAACCACTTTCTAGACCTTGTTCAAACAATATTAGTCTGATAAGAATAATACTCGGCGTCTATTCCTTCATAGAAGAGTATAACCTCAAGAGATCGGCTGCACCGAGAGAGGCTGCTACTGATGAACCCGGTAAGACGAAACATGCGCCTATATTGCACTTAGACCTATTGGCTAAAAACATGTTATAACCTTATCTGACTTTGTTACCATTGAAGGCACCGCTCCGCTGTACATTCATCGGCTCTGTTATGTCTTTATGATCGCTGAAAGGAGCTGAACAAGCACTTCCGGGTTATAGCAGTTCCCTGTTGTGACAGTTCCGCGTGGAATGAGTTCCGTGTTGATGGAATCCGTGTTGTTTCAGCTATTTTGCTGGACGAAAAGCAGTTTTGCTACAGCTACGATCTTGCGCTCTCGATACAAAACCTCACCAAGTCGGCGAAATTTATCGATGCTCCCATAGAACTGCTTCACTGAAGTTTAAGTAGGAAAATTTATTTTATGGAATTCGCTGAAATGTTGGTTCCTATGCCTGCAGATAAAAGCTATAGTATTCTGGTCGCTAATTTTTTCAAGCAATGACAGTGAGTACGATGACAAAGCAGGTAACTTCATGCAAATCAATCGCTAGTCACAGATGCTAGATTATGGTTAGCTGACTAGATTGAGACGAACAACATTCATTGAAAGATGAGTGATAATCTATGTATGCTCAAGCAAAATGCTGTCGCTGGGAACCCAGCTTTTTGATGAGCGAAGGGCAGGTGTTCAAGTTGGCAAGATGTTCATGCGCAAATAAGCAATCAACTTCTACTAACTATTTATAAATAATTGCAACATTGGACACCTGAAACACTGGTGTGCGCAGAGGCAGGCAAAACACTTGGGCAACATTTTGCAGGCGATCGTAAAACTGCTAGATGTACAAATTCTAGTCAGAACAATGCCTAAATATTTTGAGCATACGTTTTTTAATATCAGCAAAATGCCAATTTAGATTGCGTGCTTTAGATTTCTAGTATTTTCATTGCATTTTGCGCAGTGTTATTAGGTTCTATATTCCACCTGAATCACCTGGATCACCTGTCGTCCCGTTGATCGTCGTGCGACGCGGTACCAACAACACTTCCATTTTCCCTATCGCGAGCAAGAGTAGCCCATTGTGTCCTCCAGATTTCATACATACCTAAGAGAATTGAGTGGTGAGCAAAAAACGGCCTTAGGAAGATATCAAACGCACGTTTCATCCATGACGGGAGCGCTTGCTCCACCACTACACCACCGAGGCACAATTGCGCCACCACTCATACTTCGACATCTCTATGTTAGCTGCCAGCCACCAACCTTTGACAGGTTTGGCTGGGTATGCGATCTCGCTTCATAAGCTCAGTTGAGATGCAGCAATGATGGCAATTGATTTCTTCGCCAACACATTGGCGCTGAGATAGTCGAAGCATACCTGCGTCATTTTACAGAATTTTATCCAAACAACGACGTCTTGGAGAAATTCCTCTGAGGAACCTTCCGCTCAAGATACGAGTTGCAGTGGAAAGTTTATATATCCCTTCGTGCGTGACATTGCACTTATGATCGAAGCAAGTAAAGCTTCCATTTCAACTCAGTATGATGGAGAGATTTGTCCAAATCGGGGAGCTTCTGTTGTGAGTTATGCATGGAAGGCGAATGGAGCTGAGTTAACAGATCTGTGTTGTAACAGCTACGCGTCGTAGGAAATCCGTATTGTAGCTGTCCCATGTTAATTGATTTGCTGAGCGAAGAACAGCTTTACTGCAACATTTACTTTTCCACTTTGGATAGAGCACTGTGCTAAATTCGTCAATTTCGAGCAACATCCACAAAACTGTTCCAGTGAAGATCATGTGGACAGATCAATTTTGCAAAGTTATACCAAATGTATTGTTGTTTGGAAAGCGTCAAATTACTCAAGAATTGCTGCAGCTCAAAATGAATGGCCAGAACTGGAGACACTGTTTATTCTTGCAGTGTTTCACTCTACTCGATTCGTCTCATTGTGTTGAATACTGTTGTCAAAAGAAAAACAACTAAGTCGACTTTTGACTCAAACTAATAACTCTAAGAGAGATTAAATTGTTGATTGTTAACCTAATGAAGATCTACAACATTTTGTGCAAGCTTATTTATGAAACTAGATATCGTTAGAACATAACGAGGTTCAATGAGAATCGGAATCAAACGTTATTTATAATCTGAATACAATGGACACAAACATCGATGAATCTCAACTTGTAATCTCAATTTTCCAAAGGTACAGGGTAGCTCACTTACGTAAATGACTGTTCGTCAACACTCCAGCACAGTCACCATTAAGCAGTAGAAAGCTATTCCGTCTGTTTGAAGAATTGCTTCTCTTTCTCATAAGACGTTGACTTGTGCGAATCATTCTGAAAACTCTCCCACATGAGGATCCACTCGTGAGGAAAGGAAACTTGGTCGGGAAATCGTTTATGTCTCTATCCGAGTGGTATACACTATTAGTCAAAGCGATATTTTCTCTTATTTACAATTCTTTTTAAAATTCTTCGTTTAGCGTAATATATTGTAGCTTCCGGTTTTTGAAACACAATTTAAAGGTAAAGTCAGGGCTGCTAGATAACTGTTCTAATGAAAAGTTCTTATAAGTGTTAATTTTATTTCACAAGCAGCTCTGTATCGTATCAGCTGAACTGCTGGGCGATAAATAGTCCCAAAATATTATCACATTAATATATTTTTTATTATATTATTACAATTGTAAGATAAAATATGCAGCTCTGATGTCCCAAGATTTCCTCTATTCATAAGCATTCCGTGCGTAAGCTTAAGCCGCCTAGGGTTGGGCATATTAGCAGGTTTACTTGACAACATAAATTGGAAATGACAAGCCCTCAACTGTCAAAGCGATAGATCAGTATTTGTTCTACAGTATACAATAACGTTAAATCTTTACGAAACAGAGGGAAATTTCGAATCAATTAACGAAAACTCTTGCGATAACTCTCGAGATGGTGAAACGCAATCCCAATTACCCTAGCACACAGCATATAGAGGCTTTATTTAGAAAACAAATGCGCTCTTGAAAGAGTGGTGCTCAGTACTATTGATGACCGTTTTTTGTATACTAACAATTTGGCGATTATATGGTATAAACTTATCCGCCACTTTGAAAAATTACTATGCAGACAAGGATGGCTTGGGCTATTTGCTCTGGAAAGTTCTCCACCTAAAGAGGAGTTGTAATGGAAAGTTTTTGCGACTCCACGTAAGTGCCATTATACTTGCTGTCGAAGAAAGGAAAGCTTTATCTTTATTTAGTTTGATAGCGAGATTTTCCCAATCCGGAATGTTATATCTTTGTTTCAACTATTCCAAATGGCAAATTAAAAGCGTCGTCACACTGTAGAATCATCATCATCGTTATGGTGTTGCAAAAGTTCCGCATTGTAGCTGTTCCGCGTTGTATTAGCTACCATGTGGAGCGAGCAACAGTTTCGCTATGTCATTTTTTTGCGCTTTGAACACAATGGTTCAAGATCTTGCTTTCCGTTTCCATTCATTGCTCTTGAAATTATGCTATCGAGGATTACGTACGCGCAAGATGCTATAGATAAACCTTCTGCTTACCTTGGCATTAAAGACAACTATTTAACTATGAAAGACCTAGCTGTTTGAGCTGGCGCAAGATTGGTAGTTGTTGCTGTTGTTGACGACGTTAATGTTGCCATTCTTGATGTTAAGCTGAAATAGATCAAATCATAAGTTGGCATTGCGGCAACAGCGTCTTCTTCAGAGACTGGGCGTACATTGTATCACTACACGTCTAAGTTGTGATGAAATCCTCACGGCCCATTTTGTGATTTTCTACGCTTTTTCAAAACGCTTCAATAATTTGTGCTGTGATGTTCTTGATACTCAAGTCAGAATCGTGGCAGACACATCAAAATCATTATTGCTATGCTTTTGCGCCCTATGTAAACCAAGAGGCCTGCGAATTCCAATATTAGCAACTGCCAACCTTGCGCCAGCTCAAACAGCTAAGTTTTTCAATGCGTGAGCAGAATTATTTTAGAGCGCCATTTTATGTGTATTGCTGTGAGAATAAAATCATTCTATAGTTACTCTAGAATCCAATATAAAAAGCGCATGGCTGGCGACACTAATTCTACTCAATTTGTCTAAATGTAGCGACTGCTAAGATGAGCATCGCAAGAAAAACATTCACTGAAGGCACTTGACTCACATCTTTGTGACTCTAATGAAGGCGATGCAATTATTGTCAGCTTGATGAACATTTCATGTGATGTGGTAATGGGCTCTTGCACAGCCGATGCACGTGTTTCGACCTTACAGTCTAGTCAGTCGGGCAGAACCCGTCGTCTCTCAATCTTTTTTTAGCCAATCCTCTGCGGGTGCTCCAGTCCCCACTCTAAGAGCTATCGAAGACGAACGTTTCACACTATAAGTCAAGTGAAAATATCGACTGAACTCACAGTGTCCTACACTTGATTGCTCTTTGGCTGGTATTTTTATCATAGCAGCACCCGCAGAAGGTTGACTAAAAAAATGTTCACCTTAGATAGCGGAATATCTCCACCTTCAATTCTCAGAATTGCTATTTGGAAAGCGATGGCTTGAGCGTGCTATTTCGAAAACATTCAATTGAAAATAGCCCGAGAGAGGAATTAAAAATCTCTACGAAAAGCGCAGACGTTTTAAACCGAATGGCATTACACTGTCAATTGATGTGCCATTCCCTTCGCCTCCAATGTGTCAGAGCAAATTCCTTTGACTTTAAACGTCAAATAGTCTGTTGCACGAAGTTGATAATAAGAAATTCCATTGAGCTAAAGTTTCGACACAATTCAACGTTTTCAGGGAGAAATTCGCGACGATTGTTCATTGTGGTTGGTTTTTTAGGTAGACCTTTGCTTTTGTTTTGTTTGGTGAAACTTTCTTTGGTGGAGCAGCTTGCAAAATATAGTGATTTTGCTCTTGATTTTGATCTTAATCATAATAATTTTCTGCAGGTGAAAGAGAAATTGGGGCTCAGTCAGGGCTGCAAAGTCATTGGCTATTTGTGAAATTTTATGAATCTTAAACGTAGCTAAATAAGCAGCACCTTCCCGCTTTAATTAAATTGCTAGGCAACGAGCACTTTCACCGTGAAATTCTGCTTCCTCTTCCGAAGAGATACCGTAATTAGTCAACACCTTTCCATCAATACGGCCATACCACGTTGAAAGCACGCCATCCCGTCCGATCTGGCAAGTTAAGCAACATGATATTACTATGGAACAATTACTTCCAAGTGATGTTTATTTTATCGATGAGCTTGGATTAAGAAATATGATTCGAAGATGTAAGTTTTGGCAAAGGAAACAGTCCATTAGGTGCTTCGCATCCGTAAACGCTATTAAACATGCAACTCAACCTTCTTTATATGGAACTTGTAGTATGAAAAAAGTCGAAGCTTGAATACCATCTTTCTAATCTCAGTACAACTCCAATATTTTCGCAAATATAAGTGTTAAACCTACTCTACCGCAGAGATCAGTTATGCAGTACTAGCTGTTCTATGGTGACAAATGGAGATTCGACCCTTCTCGCTGGACGAAAAATTTTCATCACATTTTTAGCAATTATTTAAAAGCTCTAATCTCTGGCTACTGCGCTAAGTGCTTTTTTTTTAAAAACTTATTCAAAACGCTGTAGCATAGAAAAACATTTGTGCTTCACAAACGCATAGTTCTCGCAGGACAGAAGTATTTTCAGGGACTAAATCAGTATCTTCTTCTGTTTAGCCGCTCCGAGGTGTTATTGATATAATTATTGAATATCAGCGAAGCATATAACAATACAATTAATAATGCAGCACGAATATTACAACAGTCGTGGTGGCTAACGCTTCGGCAAGGTTCGCCATCTTCAGAGCCGCTTAGATGTTTTAGGTCGCTCAATTAATCATTGAAGACCTGCCACTTGGAGTCTGCGCTAATGTAAGACAGTCTCACACAGATAAAACGAATGACTCTGATACTACAAGATTTCCTCTACACGTTCATATGCTTTTCGTGTATCTGCCGAAACATCAGTGGAGGCATGAGAGCGTTGTGAAAAAGGAATTTTATACAGGATGCTATAGCTTTATAAAAGTTTTTTTTTTCATAAAAGGATCACGTAGCGTAGTAACCAAAGATCCGAGTTTTTCAAAAATTACTTAAACTCTTTTGAAATAATCTTGTCCAGCAAATGGAGTCGAATCTTTATTGGTCGCAAGGTAACTCAAGGAACTAAACATCCTTCAGCTATTGACGATATCAAATTGAAAGCTTTTCTGCAAACGCGCACAGCTATTTAAGAAACTCGAGAAGGACTCGATGTAAATATTCTATCTGTTCTATGCCACTTGAGCGAAGCCGAATTCGCCCGAAAAGATTGGATAAATGGACACCACATGAATGATAAGACATTCAAAGAAGGCGTTAAGCAAAACAGCTCGCCGTTAATAGGTTCAATCAGAACAGCGCGGGAACTGTTTGTGCTTTAATTAGGCTCGAAACAATTCTTATTCGAAGGCTGTTAGTTCAGCTCCATTGACTGAGTTTCGATTTGTCTTTCACGAGCTGAAAAACCATAAGATTTACGTATCGGTTCGAAAAATTTTCGCCAAAACCTAGCAACTAAGGGAAATTTTTAATTCTCCAACTTTGGGTGTTATGCCACTCACATTGAAAGAAAGATTTCTATTTCAACTCCATATCTGCAAAAGCCTGAGTACCAATTCAATTTAGAACCACCTCAATCGTCCAATTAGATTAAATAACAAAATGTCCTCAACCCAACGACCTGTGTCATGTTTTATAAAACAATGAACGGTCTTTGCCTCAAAACGTCACTTGAAAAGCCTTTAAATACGTGAAAATCTTGGTTGGGTGGTAGCATTCCTAAATAGAGCAGCTTCTTTTCCTTGCAGGTCAATCAGTGCAAATGGCTCGGAAGAGCACTTATTACCAGAAGAATAGGAAATAGATAAAGTTCTACCATTTGGCGCAACTTGGTAAAAAAAAACATCTTTCCAACTTTTCAGATGGTTTCTTGTGACAGTTGAAGAAATGAGACAAATCACTAAATAGTTTGTGACCATTACACGAATGGAAGAAGCCATCACTATACGAAATGCACAATAACAACTTTTGTTTTGCCTCTTCGTCGTGGAAATTGCGGGGAAGTGAGAAGTTCAATAACATTCTGATTCACACTGGATCAGACTTGGAAGGTCTAATATAAAAGTAAGAAAAGAGCTCGGTGTCACATCAGTTACGCTCTTTACAACGTCCGATTACTATTTTGCCTCAACACGCTGACATCTCCATCAAAGTGTAGCATTCTTGAATCTCACAGGAAGAACCGATCAATACTAATGCGGTTTACCTTTTGCTCTGTAAAGTAGTAGATTCTTAGTGGCGTCTCTTTCACCGCCTCTCTTTGAACTCTTCAGTGGAATCTTTCGAAAGTTGACTTGATTATCAGTTAACCTCTAAATTAACAAAGAATATTCCAAAGGCGCACTGGAAGTGGGAGATCATTGAAAGCATCGCAGAATTACATACACGATTTCTGTTTTGACAAATTTGTTGCCAGAAAAGTTTCAAAGACATAGTTGGGCCCGTTTCTGTAACTCGATATATGAGCTTACAAATTTTCCTGAAAGTGCAGTTATGATTTCAGAGTTTTGCCGCTTGCGAATCTTTTATTATGGGAAAGTCGATGTTTCGATGCAGCACAAAAAATGAGAAGGCGGGAACCGAAATTTTAGCCATGCCACTTGAGCAGTTGAAGCATTCATTGAAAATGCTTTTTGCTTGGTCTCTTTCACGTCATTTGTCCAATGAACATTTGCATGCATTTCACTACATGAACCGATTTCCGTGTTTTGAGAAGTAGAAGAGTCTGTCACAAAATGTGATTCAGAAATTTGTGCTTTGATTTATGCAGGTGTGGAGACGCCTAAAGCTTCTATGTAAGTCAAGACATGCCGAACAACGTACTCGTACATGTGTTGAGTGCCAAATCAATTGTTCTATTTTGGACGATCTGATCGAATCGACTGAGATTGTTTTTAGTCTTGTCTACAATATTTCATCAGAGTTTTACAAGCAACAATAAGCATGGCGAATCTTACGATTGGTCTCTTTATGATTCCGCAATTAGCCACAATCTGGGCAGTGTTTGGATGTGGAGTGATGCCTGCCGGTCAAGGTGATGAATAGAAGACTGTTATGGTAGTACAAATATTACTTATTTTCCCATTTTTGAATAGATGTCTATTAAATCTAGTCAGAATGAATATATTAGCCATCCATCAATACATCCGTCAATGCTGAATTACAAATCTATTGATCCTAAGTGGAAGTTAAACCCGCGTTACACTCATATCTGGGGCAAGTGCCGCCTGTACACCATCAAGACCACAGCTATATTACCATTTTTTCTGGTGTAAAATATCCAATCTCTCAGCAGTTATCCTTGACGGGTTTGGTACTGAGACATATCAGCAAATTTTTATTTTATGGATTGTAGTTTCGTATTACTCAAGATCCACCTTCCAATTATTCATGAAAGGATTCTAAAAAAAAAAAATAATTTCAAAAAGATCAATCAGAACCACATGAATAATATTCAAAAAAAAAGAGTATATGATCGTTTATATTTAGGATTGAATTTCTAACTATTCTCGCAACAACCAAAAAACCTCGTTACAGGGAGCACGAGGAGCTTTACTGTTAGTGGCTTCACATTGCCTGTTAACATGGTTTATGCTGCTAGTTCTTCTACAGCTCCTACTCGGGTCCCTAGTATTGCAACAAGCAGGGGCAGAGCTCAAGAATTTGTATTGCGTCTTGTAATGCAAACAGTATGTTTACAGCTTGCAAATTTCAAGCATGTTTTCAAATCTTGTGCAAAACCGAGCTCAGATTTGGCACACTTGTCAGACCTTACGTACTCTCATGACTTTATTCGGTTCACATTATTTAATCAAAAACAATTTCATATAAACGCTCCGAGTAAGTGAGAAACCATGCCTTCTAGGTCTTTCATGTTCTCGAAAACGAAGGTCGTAGCGCACTCCTTCCTGATGCAGTAATATCATCCATTCTAAGTCAACTCACTGTCAACGTTACTTACGAACCATTGTTATGCCAGGATGTTATACTTGATCCGATGACGGATACGGGTAGGTCTACAACACTGAACATCCACTCAGAGAATCTCAAAGAGAATCATAGCACCTTTAGAAAGCCGAAACTATTTCGTCGCTGTCCAAGAACAATTTTTAAAAAAAATGTCAGACAATATTTGGAATAAGATAAAATCTAAAAAAGGCGACTAAGTGAAACTTTCCAAATGAATGATATTTCTTGATGATTTAACACATAAGTTTTTCTGAGAAGACATGCGTAAAGTAATGATGGTCTAGAGGGATTCAAAAAACTGAAGGAAATTCTGTTAAATTCTTCTTAGCCTTTCCAGTTTTCTCTCGTAAAAGTAGAATTCGTCTCTGTAGGACTTATGTTTTATTGCAGTGATGATGGATAAACAGAAGTGTATCATCGTCGGCAGCACGGTTACGGGAATTTGCACGGGAACAAGAAATAACGGAATGTGTACGGCAATACTCAATATGGCGACAGTAACGCCTGTCACAAACTACACGTCGATTTCAGGAACTCTCATGGTTTGAACAGCTTTCTTTTTTGTGAAGCTCGCCTTTTAGAGAACATATCTGTGTAGACCACAAACATAATCATGGCAAATTGGTCGAGGGCGATGTGGCAAAGCGTACTGAGCAGAGCGATTCGAATGTTGGCATTGGGCCCGTTTGGATCGCACTTCTTCTCGGCATCTCCCACTGTCGGTGGAAACTGAAATTGCACTTCGATCTGTTTGAGACGAACAATTATATTCAATCGACATTTAATGCTACATTACACTAGTAATGACTGGTAAATGATATGTGCTAATTAACCTGAGTTATGCAGCAAATTATATTGAAGTACACAATAAGAGGAGTTTATATGGTGGTTTTTCCTTAGAAAGTTACTCGCAGATCCGCAAATAAAAATTGCAGAAAGGGCTTTGATTCTATTGACGTTCGAGAAAACTTTCTCATAGATGCCTCATTACCAGTCATGAGCTAGTTGGAAAAGCAGTAAACAGTGACAGTTTTATGAAAATTAACGGATTATAATCCACTATGGCAGCACTTTGAAACTCGAACTAGAAATGAACTCATCCTCTCATCAAGATTTGATTATGCCTGAAAGCTGAAATCAACTGGGTAGCATCGAGAAAAAAATCATGTTTTGAACTTTTGTATTCAGGTATTCAGTGCTCCGTTGTTGTTATATTAACACGAGCAAATTTGTTCCTCCAAGGGTTTTGCCATATGCACTATGGAAATTGATCGTTTCCCAAAAAACCACTGTCGTTGAACTTCAGCATTGATTGAATCATTACGTGACTTTCTTTTGTTTAGAAAAACATGAGGTTATTAATTATCCCGAATTGGTTTTCTGATCTAAATAAGGTCCAATAACAAGGTCATAAGGTGTAACAACACATGAGTAACATTACTACTCACTAGAGAATCAGACGGTGAAATTTTCCCAATGGATAAATTCTCGGAATAACTCTTCAGGTGGTAATTGTAGTTACTAAATACTTTTTGAATGATCAAATATTACATGGCGCAAAACGTCAAGAATGTAAGAATAGTGAAGTCACCAAGACGTCAATAAATGTTTTTGAAAAAAAAATCTACTAATATTACGCGAATTTCGGAGAAAGGAAAGTTTGTACTGTTACTAATGGTCAAGTTGATAATTCCAAATTACGTCTTCCATCATCATTATGTGATTGAGAGCCGTCGATCACTGTGCTATTGTCAAAAGTCATTAACTTGTTTTGAAATGAAGTGACACATGAAAACTGCCAGAAACTTTACATTTCCGTTTTTCTTTCAGTACCATTCTTGATTATCACTACTAGCAGAAAGAATTTTTCATTGATTTTTGGAATAGTAGCAGAACAAGTGCTACTGTAAGGTGGAAAAAAATTATGTCCTATGGGGCAGCTCTCATTGCATCAGAGTTCCTCACAGGATAATCCAGTAATGTGAGTACTCGGTTAATTTTTAAAAGCATTTCTTGATGATACTGGTTTATTCAATGATTTTTTGATACTATAATTTGGTGGTGTCTTGGAAGATGGAATGATGTTGTTGGTTCAATCCTGCAACTTGAGTTAATCAAGTATTCCGTCGTTTCGTTGCCGGCAAGTTGACGTCGTAAAGAGACTGGAAGTTGTTGTCTGTAACAAATACGACTCAGTCACCTCTACGAGCAGAGTATCATTCATTATGTGTTCTCCAGGGGCTGATTGAGGTCTCACCTTTTTCACTATGATAGAATTTATACGAACAAAAATGGATATCGATAGCAGCGTACAGTTACTACTTATTTACTTGTACTTGTTTCCATGTATTATTACTAGTTTAGCACTAAAACGTTTAGAATTAGCATCGTATTTTTCATCGGTCTACTTGTACTTAACTATGGGATAATGATAATATTTCGCTAATTGATGACAGATCACCCTGTATGATAATCGACATTTCACATATATTAGTCACAAATCAGCCTCCAGATCATTATGTGAGAAATGTGAATAGCATGATAGTCGACATCAATGCTTGGACATCTTTATAAGTTATGAATGCTGAATGATGTGCAAAACTGCGTACTCGTATAGTAGTCAAACACGACTCTCACCCTTTCCTGTAGCGAGTTCTGATCACTACAACACCGGTGCACCTGCACTGCTATTACTCTCTTTTCGATGCAACTTATAGATTTTTTCTGCAGCCGACCATCAAACAGTCTGTTCTAGGAAGCACATATTGGCATTAAACCTAGTTAAAAGCTGACGTAGCTTCAACCCACGAATGTTTTAGAGGACGCCTTTCCGATCCCACCAAATACACAAAAAACCTTTTCTTCGTAAATATTCCGCTTTTTGATCGATTCGCTGGTTGTATGGTGCCGGTTTATCAACTTTTGAGCTTTGGATTATCAAACTGAATCCACTCTTCGTCAGTGGTCACTATGTGGTGCAAAAAAAAGTCTTCCTTTTCGTCAACAGCTGTTCCTTTCAAATCATATCATGAAAAGTAAAGTTTTCCGCAATTGGCGTTTTTTTACGCGCAAAAGTCGTTGTCTTTAATGTCCCATAGGAACCATTACATGAAATACTTTGCAGGTAAAGATTACTTAGATTAACATCGTTTCTAAACACATTTTCGAACAAAGAAAAAGAATTTGCATATCTTCACGATCTCCCCTCATTCCATCCAATAGAGAGCGGAGGTGGCTCACAGTATGCCTAACAACATTCAACCGATTATATTTATAATATGGTCTAAGTGTGTTTAACTTGCGTACTTTGACATTCATACAGATTTAACAGAATTCCAGCTATTTTCATTGTATAGGCTGCGATTTGGCTGGAAACCTAAATTTTGATTCTACTTTCTTACATAAATACGAAAAGTTGTTTTGACCCTTAGTAATTTGAGTGATCCAGCCCACTGAAACAAACTGAATTGATATTCAATGTTAAGGTTCATCACCCGAAAACTTTTTTCGAAGCTTCATGTATTACGCGCAGTTATCTCGATGCCGTTAAATTATGAGCTCACAATTCCACTATTTCGCTGTCACGAAGGGGAATGAATTGATGCGTGAAGTATGAGATTAGCAAAAGCGCTTGTATGGGATTTCGATTACATAACCTCGAAATCCAAACGATTTCGTGCTATAAGTGAGATAAGTGACATCTTGCAAGCTTCTATGATAAAGTCATATCAACTACCAATTTCTGTAGAATCCTTTCGGGGGAACCAAATAGTCAAACAAGTGTTCATTATTCTATGTTTCAAAAAGTAAAGTATTCCCTAAGGTGATGTAAAACATTTGAATGCCCCCACATCGACAAAAAGGGACTTTTTTTGAGAGTAGGAAAGGACCCGATTACCTCGTTGATGGTTCCCGACTGTAAAAATGGAGAAGTGGGAACATAGCCGGATGAGTTGCTTCGACAGAGGAGTTTATTCTGATTCAAAATAAGTCAAAATTCTCCAGTCGTAACAGTGTTCATGGTACACTGAAGTTTTAAACTCATACTAATGTTTCCAATGTGTACTCGATAGACTCGTCGCATTTGTACGTCTTTAAGAAACTGTACCAATGTCAGCGTATAGTTTGAAAGAAAACACATACATAGTTCGAATGCTATTGAATATCCGCAACGACACATGAATTCTCTTGGCGTGCAAAAGGGACAAACACCTCTACGCTCGTTTTGTTCTCACCTCTACGGATCCCATACCGGCCAAAATGTGTTGCAGTTTAGAAGTAAAGCTCGACTTTCGTCATATGATTGGGTTTCTCTTTGTATATTAGGTGAATTTCGGGGCTTCTCCTATGATAGTAGTCTCGATGTCCTTTTGTGCCTCTGATAATGTTAAAGGTGCTGTTGAATTTTCAGTGTTGTCTATTACAAGCTCGATGATTTATGCTCGATTGATTTCTCTTACACATATGCAATTCAATAAGGAATTTCGATTGTCAGCATATTATACTGAATTCACCTACTTGTTACCATAGCACCAAAACTTCTACGAATCTGTTAAAAATAAATATTATTAATATTAATAATATATTACATTATTATATTATAATAATATATTATTAAGATAGTAATAATTATATTATTAAGATAATAATAATTATATTATTGATATAATATTGATATATAATCGAGAACATTCAAGAGAAAAATTTTTCAAGCAGCAGTTCAACGCGCTCACGAAAAGTCAGAAGACGTTTGAGAATGAGGGCAGATGAAACGAGTAGAATGCAAGAAGTGTTGGGATCTTTACAGTAAAAGCGAAAGATGTGAAGTGTGAAATAAACAGAATAACCGTCATTTATGCACAATGTGAGAAAGGAAAAAGATACCAAGCATACAATTTTTCCGGCCTTAAACTGTTTTTGTCTTCGTTAAATGTTAACAAAGAACAATCTTATCAGAAAGAAACACATGCATCTTCCTTTAAAATCGACCTTATTTTGACTTTGCAATAATTACTCACTAAAAAAAATTAGGATCTTATCAACAATTTCGCTTTAGCTTGTCAATGAAGGTTTACATGCTGACTACGATACAGCAATTGGTAAAGTATGAAAGATGGAAAAAAGACGAAAAGGAGAGGTAATATTTAAAGTTCGTAGTATTTTTACTGCATTTTTCGCAGTGTTATGATCATTCATATATTCGAAAGAAAATTGAGTGGTGAGCAAAAACACGGCTTCAGGACGGAACCGAACCCGCGTTTCCCATTGTGTAACTAATATTGGAAAGTTCTAGTATTTTTGCTGCATTTTTCGCAGTATTATGATCATTCTAGTAATTTCACTGTCAAATCAACTGGATTTGTAAAGTGAAGTCGCATGCTCGACCATATCTGTCAAAGTTTGGTGGCTGTTAGCTAACATAGAGATGTTGAGAACGAATGGTGGCGCAAATGTACCACGGTGGTGTAGTGGTAGAGCACGGATATCCCCGGATAGGATGAAAAGCTGGTTTGATTCCCTCCTGAAGCCATGTTTTTTTGCTCACCGCTCAGTTCCCTTATGAATATATGAGAAGGAAAAGATAAAATGACCGAAAACTCTTCATGTAGTTGTTTCTCAAAGTGGCCTCGAACCGAACGGAGATGTTCATCAGTTTTGTGCGGATCACATGCATTAGCAGCTGCTTGCAATCCCGTAATCACCGAAGTGTTTACCGTCCTGTAGCTTATTTCTATACACCAATCCATTTTAAGTCTAATCAACACATCTAATCACTGTGCGAAAGACAGACGGATGTCAAACCCAGATCCGCGGTTCCCTTGTTGTCCACCACCTCGTAGCAACGCGATGAGCTTTTTGGTGTACTTTGACCTCGTCGCAAAAGCTCCATTTCGAGGGCCTTCAGACTAGAATGAAACCATAATATCCTTTTTTTATATAAGAGACCATTTTTAGACACACTTCTTTGCTGCTAACTTTGCATCCATGACATGATAATATTGACTAAGCATTTGACGCTCACCAACCATGAGCAACGTTATGAGCAAATAGCTGGTGCCGAACTAAATTGTCATAAATTTCATATCACGTCACAACATGACCGAAATTTCCTGCTTCTAACAAGCTTTTCTCTCTGCATCGATGTAGATCCTCGTGTTATGGTGTTGCCAATTCTTATCGCTAATTATGTTAGGTGTGTTGTACTAGCATAAAGCTTAGTTTTGTTCTCAAGTCCAGCAACTCCATATAATGCAACACATATCTCCCAAATGAGCAGCTAAGGGTTGTTTAGATTAGATTTTGAGTGCTGTGATGATTAATCTCCACAGTTCGAAAACTTTTCCATATCTATCAGTTGAGATGATTCCATTCAAATACTGCCATCATATGTAAGATATCTAATTCATATTGCTGCGATGAAAAATTAAGTGTCATCATGATTGCAAAATCAAACAGGGCCGCTGATTGCATTCAGTAGTGAACCATGGTAGTTTGGTGAGGGCAAAGAAGCATTAAGTTTCGTGCGTAAAAAGTATTACCTACCTCCGAGAAAGTCATGCCATTAAGCGGTTCCCATTTACTGTAAAATTTCTACAATTCCAAATGGAAAGTTGCATCATATTTTCAACTACGTGAGGAGTACTTTCAAACTTGTTACATACAGTGCAATTTTAGGACAAAATTGTAATAATCAAGCCAAATACCTTGTGACCAACCATACAAATTGCATCCACCTTGAGCTTTTTGAGTTAACAACGACTTCCCACACCTTAGCATGCATCCGCATGGATGAAGACGCTTGCACCTCAACTGCACACATGAGGCTAGAGTCAGAAGAAATGAACACTTCAAACCTTATCGATGGACTTCAGATGAGTTTTTTTTACACAGACAGGATTGCTGAGTTAGATAATGGTAAATCTCTATCGAATTTAGGCAGCTGAGATGAAAATTAAGTAGGTATGGCAATATAACTTAGTACAAAGACAAAATTGGTTTAACTTTTTTGTCATGGAAGTAAATGACACATGAAAGGTAACAAAGCTGCTTTGGTGCTCTGCATTGCAATTTCAAGCAGGAAAAAGCTATTTGATATATCAAAAAAATTCTGGAGTAATATAAACCTATTCGTTCACACAATGTATCGCAGTGTTCGAATTCAGGAAATTTTATTGATATCAAATTGACTCAAACATCTCTTGCAAGAAATTCTTGCTTGGAAGACTGCAGAGCACAATCTAGTCAATTGCCTCTAATAATTATTGATAAGGTGAAATCTATGTGTTAATGGATTTCCTACGAACTAGCGTATTCACTGAAGGTTCATCGAGCAGCATCGCTTAGCTCAGCAATCCGTTGCAGCACTCCTGCCTCGTAGTAGGCTAACATGGCCTCTCACTAAGCAAGTCAACGGTTTCATAAGTTTACGAGTCTTTTGATTCTACTTGACTAGCTGTAGTATTCACCAGACGAAGGCTGAGATCTGAAATGAATGGACTGTCCAACAAAAAAGTGAATTGAAAAATTGAGTAATTAAACATAGTAATCTTCTTGAATATCCTTAAATCCCATTAAGCACTTTCTTCATGCGTTTGGATCTTGCTTTTCTTTGCCTTTCGCTTCTTCCAATTTGAAGACCTTCCAAAAAACTTTTGATCCAACTCGTCCATGTTGCCGGGTTTCTTTTTCCCTGGTGAAAACTTCTATAATTTCAGGTGATGGGCATTTTCTCATACATTCTTAATGTTTTTGTAGTCAGTAGATAGCTTGAGAAATGCTGACTCTAATACCAAGCTTGTTGTTTGCAAATAATCCCACATTACGTTCTAATAAAAAATAATATGACGTCTTGCAATCGCAATTCAATTTCTCTAATTGAAAGCTAATTTTTGGGACTATACAGTCAGATTTCGATTCTTATAGACTCTCACGCTACAGATAGTCCAAATTATCATTAAAAGAGCCTTTGTAAACGCATTTATAAGAAGTGTAACGCTCAGCTGTCTTGAGAATCCCTACTTTGAAAATGATTCTGTCGCATATAACCGTATTTCAAGGATTACGTTCGTGAGCCTTTGGATTTTTCTATAAATGTTTTAGCTCGCAAAAAAGACCACTTTCCATCGGGCGGATGAGCATTTTTCTAAGTAAGACTTTGATTTGTGTCTCAGTAAATTCTGTTTCTGTAATATATTTTATTTCATTGTCTTCATCTTTGTATTTCATGTATTTCCTCTCCAATAAGCTAATAACTAGTAATAGGACAGAGATTGAAACAATTTTCTTGAATCACAAACACTTTTTTGAGTTCTTAATGTAAGCGTTTATTTGCAAACTTCTTAGTTTTCAAGGAAAGCATTGAATTCTATTTCAGCATGTTGTGCACTTCAATGCGATTTACTGCAATATTTTGGATATAACATCATGTAATATGCCAGTTTATTGCTGTTGTAATGTTATAGCAAATATCACTCTAATAAAGAAAATGGTCCCAAACACATCGTGGTTGAACTTCAGTTTTCACCGACAGTGCCCGATGCCGATAAGAAGTGCGATCCAAATGGACCAGATGCCAACAATCGGATCACTCTGTTCAGTACATTTTGTCACATTGCTTTCGACTAGTTCGCCATTACGATGTTTCTGATCTATACAAAATGGTTTCTTTACAAGACGAATTTGTGCAAAAAGGAAAGCTGTTCGTTTTATGAGAGTTCCTGAGATTATCAGGTGTGTATCAGCAACAGGCGTAGTTTCCACCACCTTTTTTTTCTGGCGTGTTACATATTTTATCGTTCACTCACTTCATTGTCTTGCAAATACCCGTAACCGTGCTGCTGACGAGAATGCAGTATTCTTTGTCTTCATTCGCAATTGTGACTGCAAGAAACTATAAATTTTAGAAGACGCGTTCTTTTAATACAATAGAAAACTGGAAAAGCTCAAAGCAATTTTGAGCATTAATTTTCTTTTGTTACTTACTACGCTTTGAACCATTTAAGGCAAAGAGAACTCACTCGTAGTGAATAATGTAAGAAACTCGTTTTGAAAAGGTCTTAGATTTTACAGGCCCTGGCTTTAGCGCCACTTTAAATTTTTTCCCCATGTTCTGCGGCAGTAACAATTATTTTCAATAAGAATTATTGACTTCTCACAGTTAGAAAGTATTAGACTGCTCCTTTTACCCGCTATGCTTTTGGATGCTATCTTTCAAATGGCTGTTGAATATTAAAGACTCACGCTTCTGTACTGGGCTAAAACCACAGGGCAATTCATTGGTGTGCAATCTAATCCAAACACTAAGCTGACCCGAATTGGATGAGATTAGAGTATCGAGTAGGAGTGCACTACGAGCTTGTAGTTCAGGAACATCAAAGACCTAAAGAACAAAATTTTCTTTTACCAATTGTCAGAATTACTCGAATGAGTATTCAATCAACTTATCTTTGCTATAAAAGCGCTATGATTTCGACCTAACGTAAAAAAGCAGCTTGCTTTCAACTCCTATTCAAAAATTGGCGAGGAAAAAATTGAAATCTTAGAGTTGCGAATTCACTGTTTGCATCACAATACGCTCCACAAATCCCTTAGCTAGCGCCTCGCTATTTGCAATGCCAGGAACCTGAGCAGAAACTTCAAGCTTCAAGCTTCAAGCTACTTCAACTTCAAACTTCAAGTATAAGCCATAGCAACAGGCAAACTGAAACCAGTGACGTTGAAGTTCCTAGTACTTGATGCAACAAGATTACATAGATTTCCAATAGATAATCGATTGTGGGGCCATTATTTTGAAATCTTACAGGATGATCTTCCATTCTTGTTCAAAAATCAAAATTGCCCCAACAGAACTTTTGGATTATGACCTCTTGAACATCTACGAAGTTATATATACCTATTCTGATTAGTGTTTATCAACTTCCGCATACGCATAGTAGTATTTGCTGTAAGATGCAACGTTTTCTACTCACCTTGACCTGGTGGCATCACACCACATCTCAACGCTGTCGAGATTGTGATCAGTAGCGCAATCATTGAGGGATTGGTTGGAACTCTTGCCGTGTTTGTAAGAACTTTAATTTTCCACTTCTAAATATCTGAGTAAATATTGCTAACTCAGCTGAAAACAGATTTTTCACTTTTTTGTATAACTAGTTCGCAATGCAGCAACGGATTTGGTATTCAGCATTTGTACGTGGCGTAAATTCGGAGTGACAGCTCGTCGAATTTTCTAAGCGGTTTATAGGTTGATTAGAGGTTTTAACCAACAAATTTGATGTAAAATCCTTCCAGGCAACTTTTACAACATATTCTGCTATTGCGAAACTAAAATGAACTAATTAGAAAGAATAATTTATGCAAATTGTTGAATGACAGAGAGCTGTGTGAAAAAAACCTTTTGAACCTTCTGTAAATAGACCATTTCCTCAAATAACACGGCTTAAATTCGGTTCCCGCCTCTCATTTCTGATGCTGTGACATAAAATCCTGACTTTCTCAAAATTGGCATGCTTACAATAAGCATAAGGGCGCATTTAGCACTTTTTCGAGAGAAAACTGTAAAATAAGATTTTACTTGACAGAAGCGAAAACTCATTGTTCGATGCATGAGGTTGGCAACAATTTTAGAAGCAGTAATAGTCTTTGCTAAGCCATGATACTACACTAGCTTCTCAAGCTAGTTACGACCATAAAATCCTCTTTGTTGATGGTAGACCCAAATGACATTCCCCAAAAAGGAGTTTTACACAATTTCAGTAAAGGCTACAGAAAGGTGGAGAATAACGTGGCACCTAAAGGAAACTGTATTTTACAGGATTGACAGTGTATCGAGATGGGAAATAGAGTGGGCTTGAGTAAAAGGCAACTGCTGTAACACTAAATGGAGGCTCCTCACTCACTTTTCTAAACATTTCAAGTTTTCGATGGAGAGAGAAGGTGTTTATAGAACGCCGTCAGTTTCACCCAGTTTGAACACGATAAGAAAGTAAAACAAGGTTTGTCATTGTTTGTGCAATTCTTAAAAAGAAGTCTCATTCCATTTGTCCAAGCTCGCACACTCGTCATTGGTTTAACTCTTCTTCAGATATTAGAGTTAACTTAAGAATCAAGTTGTTGATTTCACAAGATAAGCGATCAACCCGATTTATCTCGCATCATAAGCTTTAGAATTGATTGGTAAGGGGACTAGGTGGTATAAATCTATTGATTATCAGTTTGTCAGGTAGCAGGATTATCAGCGATCAAAAAAGCGAGTCATCGTAATGACACCATTTGAGTCAGTATACCTGCCGACAAAGAAAACTATTCTAGTATGTTACCGTTAGACCCAGATCTCCATGGACTTAAAGGTTTTCAAGCAACGATCTAAGGCCAATACCTTTGCGTCTTACATAGAAACAATGCAGCGCAGATCATTACTGATCTAGTTATTGGGTTTCGTCTGCTTAAATGATCATGGTAGTGCTCAATAAAACCCACGACCATTCATTTTGGCGTCTGTAGGTTGATGATTATTCGGTAGAACTCCTCGTCACTTCGCAGAATTGCTACTTAGAAAGCGATGATTTGATCGTGTTACTCCAAAAAACATTTCACTCAGGGTTCCGCCAGTAATGAGTTGTAACTTGAACTTCTTATGTCTCCGGGTGGTTGATGTCACTCTTGTAGTCGAAGAAATGTAAGCTTCATCTCAGTTTCAGCATGTTAATGAGATTTGTTTGGTCCAGGGCATGTCATTTTTGTCATCTCCGTTTTGCAAGTGACAAATTGAAAGCAGATAGCACTTTAGAATCAGCAATACACTGAGTTTGTTATGAACGTCGAATGGAGTTGAAAGTGCTTCCGTGTTGTGACAGTTCCGCGTTATGACAGGTTCCTTGTTGTAGCATTTTTGCGTCGCATAAGTTATATTTCTGAAGAAGAGCAATTACGCTAGAGCATTTTTCTTGTGATTCAAAAAGATATTGCACTGAGTCAATGGATTTTAACCAGTACTTATATGAAAGTGATTTCACCAGAAATGTATATACAGAAAATTTTCACAGCTCCAACTTTAGTGTATTACGGTATAGTAGTGACAGGCCACTTCAGCTTAAACCCAGTATAGAAGCGTGAAGCCGTAGCCTACTTCATCGGTGCGGTGCTTTTATCTACTCAATTTATCTCAGCGTCAGCTGTAAGGACCAACACTGCAAAAAACAATTATATTAGTGTGGACATTTGACTCATATCATCGTGGCTCTGATGAAGATCAAAACTGTCGAGGTGCCTCGTAAAGATGTATAACAACCGCACACAAACTCATCAAAAAAGCAATATGTTGATTATCCATGACGAAGCTCAGTGCACAAAACGTCGGCATGCCTCACTTTGATTTTAAGTCGCTCAAATACACTTAGTGTTACTCGTTATATGAATGACTGCTTATTAGCACTCCAAAGCTTTCATCATTACATAAAGGAGGTCAACCGTGCGTTCCTACAACTGTTGGTCAAAAGACAATGGCAGGGACGTCTTAGTCTAAAAGGCTAGAGCTCCATCGCAGCTTTCTCAATAATTGAAAAACTTGATGTTAATGTTGAATGTTGGAGTAGATAGGAGAATTCATTGCCGGTCACAAGAACAGCACAACACAAAGTGTTGAAGCCAGTCTAGTTAATGATCCTCAAATTGTTTATTTTACGCAGCACAGACTCTTCCTAAACTGTCACAGCATTAATTTCAGCACTTCAAAAGCGTACCTTCTCTCAGAGGTACATCCTTGCAGCGCTGTAACACTAAAGTGTATGTGTGTTTCACACGTGTCGCGCGTTATCATCGCATTTTCAGTAAGTTATTTAGAAATTGTCTTTTTTTTCGTAGAGATTCGTAGGCTTTCGATATAAGAAATTCAAAACAACTCTGTTCTATCGTTCTGTGGGCTAGCCTTTCCACTTTTACTCTATCTGTCCAAATAGACGAGGAACTGCGCCTAAACACAATCAGCTCAAGCTAAAGCATCAAAGGCATTTGAACATGTAGAAATGCATTATTTCCATCATTCCTTTCATTCCAGAGCGCATTGATGATAGAATAATATTTGCTGTATGCGTCAAATAACGGGACAACAGTCAACTCTTTCTGTACGAAATGATCCACTTAGACAAACAAATTTAAGCAGGCCTTTCTCGCCAAAAAATTCCTTTCCTCAAACGTTTAGTGAATTTTCGAAAATTCTTAGTGATTTTAATAACTGTCGGCCTTGCTTGCTCGGTTGAGATACGCGGGTGGCTATACGCTGGACCGCTGGCAGTCAATCGATAGCTTGAATGTCGTCAAATCTCGATAGCTTGAATCTCGGCAAAATTTTAACGCCGGAGTTATTTTTGAAAAGATTCACAAAGTGTGGTGTTAGAGAAAACGAATATTACTTTTCGCACTTAAAATAGTTAGCTGGACCGCTGGCAGTCAATCGATAGCTTGAATGTCGTCAATCTCGATAGCTTGAATCTCGGCAATTTCAACGCCGGAGTTATTTTTGAAAAGATTCGCAAAGAGTGGTGTTAGAGCAAAAAGAGTATTACTTTTCGCACTCAAAATAGTTAGCTTGTTCTTGAACTCTAAGATGGGTTTAATTACGCTGCGAAAAAGGGTTTGCACTTATAGAGTAACAGAAATAGTCTCTTCTACAATCAAATTACAAATGGTATTTGAATTTTGACGAGATGGTGATCATACTTAGATAAGTAATGGAACTCGCGCGCCTTTCGAATGAATCTGTGCACGCCGAATTTAACGCGCTGCTGATCACATTGAATCTTTTTTTTTCGGAGGCATTAAGTAATTTTCTCCTTCAAGTACGGAAAAAATTCAGGACAGACGGGCTATCTTTATACTAGAGTTTTTCTTGTATCAGAAATAACGGTTGGCAACAGAAAAAATTCCTTCTGAACATCTTAAGCAGCCGCTATGAGCTTATTCAACATCTTCGCTAGAACGCATGAGGTTGTTGAATGGATTTGAACTCTTGTTTTCCACTTAGGGAGGGTATTTCACACTTTCATAATCGTATTGGGTCGTTATTTCAGCCATATTACTGTGCTTAGTAGCACTCATGCTAGAATCGAACTTTGACGAGCTCAGTTTGCTGATAAATCACTCGCTTGCGCATGCCTATGGATGGTTCACTGCACTCGCATACGATGACGTTGTGGTGGCACATATTGACAGTGCATGTAGTAACTCAGAATAAATAACTTTTATGTTTGCAAATTCTCGGGTAGATATGGAATCGATGCTTGGTACTGGAATGTTAGCCATACAAGGCCGGTTACATGATTCAGGAGTGGATCAAATTATGTTTTCCGAGAAAAGAAACAAGAAGTGATGTCACTATTTCAATTGCTTATGATAGTCATGAGTTTGAACAACGTAAGGCCAGTATAAATGTTCTTCCATGAGAAAGATGATATAGACGCTGGCGAAAACAACGCTAAACTATTTACTTTCTGTAGTCGACAAGAGTTTTCGATGAATTATCCAGCAGAGCCTACGAAACTAATTACCCACAGTATTGTTAGACTCATTGAAGCTATGCAAAGATTATAAGCGCTACTAATTTATATCTTTATGGTAGTGAAGGACTTCATATCATAGTGAAAAAGGTGATCTTGAAGTTGTCGTAGAGAAGTCTTTTGAACTCAATAAATGCACTCCATCACGTAGAGGAGAATTCAACTTTGCAGAAGCATTTTCACACGCTGAGCGAATATCATGGTCGGTGCGAGAGGCAGAATTTGACAACACATTTCAGTTACCAATCGTCACTATATTAGAAAACGTTCATCGAAAACTAGAATCGTAAAGCATAAGAGTGCTAGATTTTTAGCCAAGGATTCCTATTTATTTTGATGAAAAGATTGCCCTCATTCTTAAGGAAAGGTGGTCATGAACAGCTATACCTTTCTATTCGACGGCTTTTCAACCGTCACTGTAATGCCAGTGTTTTTTTCACCTAGCGCGCAATATAACACAGTTGGACGCCAATACCCTTGTATTTTGGAGCTCGGTTGAACGAAAAGGCATGTGCTGCTGATGAGTTTTGACATGGAAGCCGAAACGTACGCCTAACACTAGAATGGTCTTAATAAATGCAACGCTTTTTCGGCGACCATATTCGCCTAATTCGTCATACTCTCCTTTGGAAAACCCCCATGCCCATCACTGAGAGTGCGGATTTTGGATTTGTGGTGGATACCATGGGTGGTTTTGGTCATTGTGATAAACTTAACTAGCCTCTCACCTTGTTCACTACGTTCAAGTCCGTAGATCCCAATGTGGTCGTAGAAGAAGCTTATATGGTACATTCAGAGAGAATGAAGTTGGCGATCAAAAAAGTTGGCGGAAGGCACTATTGAGCTGGTCAGGGTGCTCAAATTTTTCATGTTACAGATGGCATGGAAGAGATGAAATTCAATGGAGCTGTTTAAAGCTATATTGTGGATGTGTTTATCGTGATCCAGATCCGTTTTTCTATAATGTGGAGTGTCGGCTTTCCCATTCAGATGGCGAGCGATGGTTCTATGAATGTTTTGAAGTATCTGCTAGAGCTACTGGGACAGTGTCCAACATATCACAGCCTTTTGGCAATAATTCATTCAAAATGAAGAAAACTGATCAAAACAATAGTGGAAGAAGATTAAGAATCAACTCAGTACAATTGGCACCTAATCATTTTCGTTGGTTTTTGCCATCTTCAGAAATCCGGAAAGATCAGATAGCCTACAGCCTGCTGCCTCAGCCAGTCAAGTAATTCATTACTTTTAGAGGAAAAGAATCACAAATCTAAATTAGATTGCATTAAATAAAGAAGCAGCTTCCCGACACAGTCACTGCTTTTTATGAGTTTGCTAATGAATTGCCTTGATAAAGGCCAATCGTAGTGGATAGACGTAGACTGCGAATGTTCTCCTTAAGACGTACATAGTGTATCATATCACATGTATTAATAAAACATTACTTCGTCAGTTTATGGTTGTACTGATGAAAATGGCCCGAGAATGCTTGCAAAATCTTCTTGATGTCTTCTGTTCCTGGGCGAGATAGTAATCTTTAACTCAAATGCTCCTGTTATCAGTAAGTGCTCTATGATGACGGAGTTGATTTGAGATCGAAGTCACTATCTTTGCGCAGGAACAAAAAACATCAGCACGAGAAATTCTGGAAGCACTTTGGATTAACACCAACCAATCCATCTATAAACCTCAGTGAGGAATGCCTCGTTATCACTAGTGATTTGAGTCAGTATATAAGACTGTTGTTTTGATGGGTAGGGTGCATTACGAGCCTGTGCGATCTCCTTGAGATAATCTCCACTTGGATCATTCAGTGGAACACATATAAAGAAGCGGTGAGTATGTTGAGAGCTGCTTTGTGCTTGATGCGATTGATATCTGGGTCTGATAAGTTTTTCTGAAGGAGTAATGGAGATGTTTGACTGATGGATTGCGGACAATTTGACCTTTCCAGGCTTTCAAGGAGGCGAACTGTCGAAACGTCAGCTGTCCAAATAAAGGTTATTGTAGACCCTCGTGTTTGCGTTCAAGAAGAAAATCAGATAAAATTTTTTCCACTATAAGCAATTTTTTTTCACCTACTTTGTGCAAAATTTTCTTGAGCACTCGTTTGGTACATTTTTGCACATACTTGTTCAACATTGGGGCCGTCACGGAAAGTCATTCGTATTGCACTGCTTTGCAAGTTTCAATGCAGGCACAATTTTTAAAATGCATTTGACAACATCAATCATGCAAAATGCCGTCAAGTTGGGGTAGAACTATGGCGGATTGAATAGTTACAAGTTCACAGTGGCGATACTGATTTGGCCGATCAACCAAGATCCAGATGGCCACGTGAAATTGATCAAGAAACGATCATCCAAGCAATTGAAAAAGATCAGACTATGTCATCTGGTGATTTGGACCGATGATTTTCAATGTTAGACGAGCAGATCCGGAAGATTTTGAAAGATGCAGGCAAGAAATGGCGCAAAGGCAATTGGATTCCACACAGATCTGACGCAAGGTCAAAGGAAAAGAGAAAGCAAATTGCGCAATGTCATTATTGTCGTCATTGCCGCTCTTCGTTTTTGAACAGAATTGTCACCAATGGTGAGAAGTAGATCTTCTTCAAGAACCAGCTTTGTCAAATCAGTGGTTGTTGCCAGGTCAGCAAGGAGCACCCAACACCGAGACCAAATAGGTTTACTCTAAAAGCAATGTGGCTCATTTTTTGGACCGAAGTGGTTGACTTATTGGGACTTGTTGCAAGCTGGTCAGACCCTGCAGCGCTGAGCGATAATGTCAGCAACTGGACCGTTGCAATCAAGCAATTCCATGTCACCGCCCTCGCCAAGTACAATTTGCTTCAAGACAATGCAAGGCCACACGTTGCTAAGAAAACAAAGGAAAAGTTGACTGATTTGGGCTGGGAGCACTTGGATCATCCGCCGTATTCGCCAGAGCGTCTGTCGCTGCCGATTTCCATTTCGTCAGATCATTAGAGAACTGGTTGGACAGGAAAAAGCTTCGAGACATCAATCATTCTACGTCGAGAAGTTGACTGGTTGGTTGCATCGAAGAACAATGAGTTTTATGAGCAGCGAAATTGATTTGTTGCCGGAGCGTTGGCAGATTTGCATAAGACGGAGAATACTCCAATTCAATGTTACTTAATACTTTTCGATTGCTTGGAAGAATGAATTTTGGATTTTTGGATCAAGTTCAGAAACTTAGTTGGAGACTCGATGAGGGAAAATGCGACCTTCTAAGGCATAGTATCTGCCGATTATGAAGAAAATTTTGCAATTCTTTGCAATGGAAAACTTAGAAGCCAGTCGCGTATTTGATTGCCAGATGCGCTCATTTTTTCCTAAACTCTAGTTGATAGCTTAACTAGAAAATATAGGAAATTCAATGAAAGAAGTTTAGCTGGAAGCACGAATGTGGCCTCCAAAATTTGAGCGTCTATAAAGAGCTTCAATTTCGCTTTCGCCTTCAGCTCGTATGTTAGGAAATCACCTGAATTACGTGTCGTCCCGTTGATCGCCGAAAAATCAAGCGGGCACACAGCGAGGCTTCCATTTTTTCCCTACCGCGTGTAGGAGTAACCGAGTGAGTCCTTCCTCGTTCTAGGGATTCGCTGAGCATCATATCTTTCTTCTAGTCTTTTCGAGGAAGAATCGGACCATCGGGTCGGTGGTCTTCCTATTAAGCGCTTGATATCCCATGGGATCCAGTCGGTAACGGCTCTCGTCCATCGGTTGCCATTAAAGCGCATCCCGTGTAGGGCTCACCTTATTTTCGATATACTGGCGTGTAAAACGGTGTCTATGATCTTCGATCGTTGACGCACGTCGGAACTTCGAATCCTCTCTTTCATTTGCGAGATATATATATTCCTGGAATCGACCTTGGTGCGCGTTCATTGAGACCAAGTGATCTCTTGTCTTGCTCACGTAGCGACCAGGTTTCTGCTGTATACATCAGGGCAGGGGTAATCGTCAAGTCGAAAAGATGGGCACGGAGTCGGATGTTCTTTGTCCTCTTCACTACATCTTCGATGCTCTTAAACGTTGCCCAAACCGCTCGTTTCCTCCTACTCAATTCTGGAGCTAGGTCGTTCATCATCTTGATTTCACGACTTAGATAGGCGTAATTAGAGCATTCGGAGATTCTCGTTTCGTTGAGAGTGAATAGCGCATTCAAAACCCATCCTTTCCTCAAGAATATCGTTTTCGCTAGATTTAGTTAGTGACCAATCTTTCCACAGATGCTAATATATGAACTACAGTAGTTAGACCATCCATCTGAGACATTTTTCAAAATCAGAAACAGCGATGAACTTCTCAAGAAATTATAGGAACCCATAAGCGATAGTTTTCACTCCCGCAAATAATATATAGCCACTGCGGAAATTGTTTATGTTTCATACTTGGCATAAGTTCCTAAATAGCAGAATACACGAATATCATGCTAACAAAAGGTGATTCTGACGTTGATGTTTCACCAACTTTGTGGTAGTGAAGACGTTTCAAAAAATGCAAACACTGGGGATACTTTTGAGTTCCGGAATAAATCTGAACAGTAGAGTGATACACAGCGAGGTCTAGTTTCAAACTTGTCACATCAAACTGGAGTAGGACACAAAGTGAGAGATGAGAGTGAGGACTGGCGTTGTTTGTAAAAGTTCTGATGAAGGAATAATACGATATGAAGTGCTTGACATCTATCTTCCATATTCCTTTCGCCTCAAGTATAGAAAATCCTTAAGATAGGTGATGATATGATGCTCTTCGGAAAAACCAGATTATTAGAAAATTGAAACAAGAAGTTATAGCCTTGCAATGCTATTAAATCCTCATGACAGTGCTGAGAATGTCACATAATGATCACCTTCTGATTTTAAACTCCATTAAGAAATTGTCGTCTGTCAAAATATTCGCAAAGATATTGTATCTATCAAAACTGTTAATTTTCTTCAAAGCCTGTTGTAGCAAATCTGGGTGGTGTAAAACTTCCTATAACATCGATTGTGGTGGATCGGAGAGATGTAAACCAGCTGTTACAGTGAGCGGAACATGGTAGGTCTCGACCACTGAGCCTTTGATACCAAAACCAATTGTTGGTGAATAGTTAGTCGCATAAGTGATAAGGAAGAAATCGAGTTTGCTTTCGATCGACTATTTATCATGAGTAAACAGTAAGGAGCCGGAGACTCAAGTTTGTTCCTTGCCGTATTCCTCAATCTTGCCCCTGTCGACGAAAGCAAGGCGTATTGGATCACAAGAATAGAGATGACGATGCTGAGGTTAGTAAGGAAAAAGTGGACCCATACAACTTCCTCATGAGTAGCAGCTCATTAATATTATATTTCTGCATTAACCAGAAAAATTGGCACAATGCCAATAAACGCAGAAAATATGACTGAAGGTCGATAGTAGATGTTTGACAAAAGATTATTGATTGCTCTATGCTAAGAGATGTGTGCTAGAGAGGCCATTAAACTAATGCGGAAAAATTGAGAGGAACACTGACGAAGAAAAAGAAGAACCTGAAGGTAAATGAGTCATGTACAACTCATAACATTCAAGATATCCTCACGGTGAGTCGTAAACAGCTCATATTCTTGTGAATGTGTTACCTCCAAAATCTTGAGAATAGAAAAAAAGCCTGACATAAAAGTAGGTCTTACGCGCACCTACAGCTAACATAATAATTAGCCAGGGCTTGTACAAACTTGAGACTAATTTCCGAACGACGACTTTGCTCTTTGAGTGCCTCTAAATGTTCCATCGAGAGCTGATGCAAACATGTTGCACGCAAAACCGCCTTACATTTCTAAACGTAGTAAATCAAAAAAGCATACTGTATAAATGACAGTCAAAATTTCAAATGTAATTCAAGCTTAACCAATCCATATCGACCCAGTTTCAACACTTTCAAGATATAACTCGACAATATTGAGGACCTTATGTGTAGGACTCGATATTGATTGCTAAACAAGCTTCTCCGCCACTTCTCTCTAGTGATTAAGCAGGAGACTTTATAGTACTTACTTCCTTCAATGACTGCTATTACCCCTTTGGCTTCCACAGGCTCGACCTCAGCTGTTTTCATTGAGATGACACAAAGCACAGCGCTCTGTTGTCTATAATATAAGCCTCCACATTGTTCGTAGTGGTGCCGTCGGATTTATTTATCACTAGCTCGAATCCATGCTGTTTGTTTGTGGTGCCGAACGATCAGGCCTCAAGGTCAAACACAAGAAACCTTGAGGATACTGAAGCCTTTAAAGAAGAATACTGAGAGCTTTATACAAATTTAGGTGTAAGAATTCATGCACGAAAACCCGTTGTAACTCTTTGTTTTGCACACTAATTCTTATTCACCGTTATTTTGGCAGCTTGATGAATATATATATATATATACATATATATAGATATATATTTAGATAATGTTATTATTATAGAAGAGGGTATATGGTGCAGTGGTTAGAAGTGCTCTGCGCTGCACATAGGGTGGATAGTTCAATCTCACGCTCATGGCTCACCAAGCCATCCATCCCTCCGAGATCGGTAAATTGTTAACTCACGAGTCTCAGATTTGTCTGAGAGAATAAGCAGCACTGATTAAGTTCAGCGGAGGCCACCACGAGTCACCGTAAAAGCCAGATATGCATTCAATCACCTCCATACGAAATCGCAAATTGAAGAAGAATGCATGACGTATCCCTCAGGAATTAATCAATGCCGAGAGCTTCATCCGTTTTTATTCTTTTGTAATTGTATAATCATATATTCAGAGACGTTGATAATACACAAAATTCTGGACTCTGGCAGATGTTGAACCTACTCTTCTCCCCACAGGGAGACGCGTGCCAATCACTACACCTCGAAGGCCATCGCTCTGCTGGAATACCTTTCCAGTCACCACTCCTATGGATGAAAAGTAAGTTTTACTGCGCCCGAGGTTCAGAGGTTAGCATATCACTCAACTCTCCTTGTGTATCATTTACTCTTACTTATTTGATATCCTCTTGTTAAGTTTCTAACTTTTTTCCTCTTAATTATGCGGAGTTTTTTGGCTCATTCAATGTTAAGCATTTTCATCGGATGCCCTGTGTTTATGTCATCTATCCAACGACACGTCAGTGATCCATGCGATCGTTATCTGATTCTGCTGACTGAGCTTAGATTGAGTATTTAGTCGTTCAGTGACCTCATTACAAGGGTCAAATCGACTCTGTCACAGTGGTACGCGCGCATTTTCGTAGTTTTTTCGTCCAGCACAAAATTTCAATTAAACATCAAGTAGCAATTCGGTAGCTAAAAAAATGGCGGTTTTGAATGGCATGATGCTTCTTGATTTCTAAAATCACTTTTTTGGCAATTTATAGCAACTAGGAGAAAATTGTGTTTTCTTCCTCAGAGTGCACAGTGTGATTTGCACTCATGTTTACATGATATTTTTATAGAACAAAGGTTTTTTCCCCGAATTATTAGAAATTATTTAATGGCTTGAAAAGGGAATCTTGATTTTCACATTTAATGGCATATGTTGTTCTTAATGAGCTATAAAACGGTGACAAAGATTGCGTTTTCCGTTCGGAGTGCTTTGACTGCCTCGTCATCGTTTATGCCTGGCTTTGCAATAGACTTTCAAAAATTGTTCAATAGTTCAACAAGTGTAGATTCTGCAAACTAATTCGCTTTCCTAACTGACTTTTTATTGCGCTGTAGCAAAGGAATTTATATCGCGTTTTACGCCTGAGGGAACAGCCTATTGCCTGAACTTCACAATGGGTGTATTGGTATTTGCATCCTAAATTCAGCACGCTAGAGACAATATATTATCAGGAAAGACGATATTCTATTGAAAGCCTTCCATAAAAGGTTTTTTTTTTCAGCAGAAACAGCAACCACGGCTCTTGAAAATTCCCACCCTTCAAGGCGAAGACCGCACCAATGAGAAACACAGCATTTCCAATTCTTACTTCTTATTACCTGACAATATGCAGACTTCAATGCAAAAACACATTTTCTTCAATGTATGACTTTTGAAGAAATTATATGGTGTGACCTTTGGTACGCAGTCGTAATAAGCTTTCATAGATCCCCCAATCATCATTTTGTAGAGCATTTCTATGGAAAACTTGGATGTTCGTGACCAAAATTTTTCAAACCGCTCAATGATGTGGTTAATCTTTTGTTTGAAAATTTATTCGGCAAACATCACTTTATATAGCGAGCACAATTATTAGTAGTTCAACTAAATATCAGTACCTGTGATCATTTACCCGTGTTACATATAATTTCGCTTCTTACACTCAACATTCCATGCGTTCCATGACAATAAACATCAAACCCTAAAACAGTCAGTTCTCACTTCAAAATTGTGTGAAGTATTATACAACATGGTTTTTTGACCCGAATTATACCTTTTGTCGAAAGCAATACCGCCTAAGAACACATCTCCGATGAGCAGTATTGAAGCAGTGTGAGCAAAGATCCTGCTTAGATCGATTACATCTCATGCTTACTCGCTTGATTTTGCTTCGAGCATAAGCAGTACTTACGCGTAATACCATTTTCAAACAGATCCAACGCAACGTCCCACGACGTGGTAAAATGACTTCCAAAATACATCTGAGTGCCGACTGTTGGACGATATGGTCACGTGTTCGAGATAAATATCCACCTTGGAATTGGTGTACGATTTTTTTTTCACGTAAACTTTGTAGATTTTCGACGCCTTCATGAGGCACATATGCGTCATCAGGTGAATGAAAGGCGGATGCACCTAAACTGTGAAATTATATTGCGAAGTCATATCGGAGAGAAATGCTCTCTCATTTACATATCTTCCTGGTACATTTATACCTGTATACATATTGAAACAAGAACAAGACTGTATGAACGAGACAAGCAGCAATTTGGTCGATGGAATTTACAAACAACTTCTGATTGTTGTAACTAGCACGACCTTAAATTCCCTCGTCATTGGGTCGACGGTGAGCTCGCCTATTCTTTCAGCATGTTCGGACCAACTGTGTTTCCTTCTGCAAGAGACCCTCGGCAAGTTCAACACTGGTATACCCACTGACGGTGTAGACGTGCCGGCCCTGACTTACTAAACCATCGGTTGAGTCCATTGCATACTCTTATTTCAGATGTTTTATTGAGATTACGGTCAAATTTCAAAATGTCTCATAAGCATTATTCATGCCAACATGTAATGTTGTCTGATAATGGGCTCTTGTACAGCCCGATACACGTGCCTCTACCTTTCAGTCTCATAAGTCGGGCAAAACGCGTCGTCTTTCAATCTTTTTTAGTCAATCCTCTGCAAGTGCTCCAGTCCTCCCACTAAGAGGCAGCGACGACGAACGATTTACACTGTAAGTCAATTGCAATCATCATCGATTTTACAGTTGTACACTCGATTTCTCTTTGGCTGATGTTTTTACCATATTATGCCTTTGTTTCGAGTGTTTAATTATCAAGAAAAATTGAAACACTTGTATCGGGCTGTACAAGAGCCCATTAACAGACCACATGACATGTTGGGTCAAATAATAATCACGAGATACATCACAATACTGTTTGAGATTTGTCCGGTGCGCATGGAAGCTGTGCCAGTACTTGCGTATGGAAGTTTGTTGTACGTGTATCCTTCTTAATTGCACAGTTTGAACAATTTCATTCCGTATTTGTGCATTTTGCTGCTACATCGACTACATCAAATTTGAAAATTTTTCTGAGACGGATAAAAATTTCCTAGACAAATGACAAAAAGAGGGCATATCGGGGAGGCAAACGAAATCTCTGCTCGCAGCTCCGTTAGTGTGTAAACCATTTTCATTATAGACTTATAGAGAAAAAAATTTCTTCTGTCGCAAGAAAAGTTCAAATTTATTTTGATAATCTAATTCAACACGACTACCTTTACATGCTCATCTAATTTTATGAATATATATATATATATATATATATATATATATATATACCTTATGTGCAAAAAAAACTTTATTGGGCAAACGTAATTTTTTTGTTCTTACAGCATCTTGTGAGAACTCTTTGCAACAAGAAATTTTTTTTAGAATTGCATTAGTCAGTGCTATCAAACGCCTGCTGAACCTTCAATGCAAAGGTATTCGCAGATCATAACCAAGCCAAAAAGGAAACCGAATTTGGAACTCAAGCTGTTACAATGCACTGACTTTTTCCAAAAACCATTCAAGAATCGCACTCGCCAGAATTCAAGTTATCGTATGCTACTAAAAGTTTGGAGAAAAAACTTTTTCTGCCGAAGGAAGCTTGGCCCCAAGAGAGTTTTTTTTACTATTCATTATCATTGACCTGACATCACATGCACTGTGCAGCATCTTTTTTTGACGAGATTCTGATTGTTTCCCGGCTTTAAATCATTATTATAACTTTTAAATATTGCATATAGTAAAATGTCTCAAAACTGATGCATTTATATCATTATGTTCTTTATACAAACTATTACAATTGATTGAATGCCAGCATAGATGTGATTGCGTAGTAAAAGAGAGCTTTTAATCAAACATAAACATCATATCTACACAAAAAGCATACGACTGTATGGAGAAAATTATGAAGCATCAAACTATTACAACAAGCTCCACATTCTCTTTTGCGACGGTGAAAAAACCCTAATCAAGTAACAGAAAACGCGCCGCGGCTACGATTTGCTTATCGCGATGCGATTGCAACTAGAGCTCCCGAAAGGGTTGATATCATGATTTGATCCAAAGGGCGGAGCTTGCGCATCGATCCCATTATATGGACTCATACAATATCGATAAGTGTACCGTTCAGGCTCTGAAGAAAACGGTGTCGCCAAAACGTCAGATCAGTCAGTTATCCGTGAAGCGATCTACAATCAACAATTAACAACGATAACAACAACGTCGTCTACTAACATCGCGCCAGCAAAACAGGTAAGTTTTCGTATACCCAATATGTAGAGTGCTGTGCAAAAACGTTTGCGTCAGCCGGGATTCGAACCCAGATCTCACTCTCTACGGGAGCGTATGCTAAACGTTGCACTACCGACTGACGCACACGTTTTTGCACAGCACTCCACATATTGGGTATACTATAACATCATACCACTACAAGTGGCAGTCAAAAGAGAAAGAATTTAGACTGATTATCGATATCCAACGTCTGTCAACACAAGCGGGTTCAATACCGATAGCGGCTGCACCGCCAGACCGTCGACGATTGGCTGTTGACAGACAACTCGTTGTAGCGTAAATAAGAGTGTTGTGCAACAGCGAGCGTCGGTAGTGCAACGATTAGCATACGCTCCCGGAAAGAGTAAGATCTGGGTTCGAATCCCGGCTGACGCAAACGTTTTTGCACAGCACCCCACATATTGGGTATACTATAACATCATAACACTGCAAGTGGCAGTCAAAATGGAAAGAATTTGGACTGATTATCGATATCCAAGGTAACTTTTCATTTTAAAATGCAAGAGATTTTAGTTTCCAACGTAGAAGTATAGAGAACAGACAAGACGTTATCACAGAGAATAAATGATTTAGTATAACTATTTCCAAGATTCTCGTAGTTACTGATTCTAATCATGCTCTTTTCTCATGGAACTCAATGCCTGAAGTTTCTGAGTTGAGAGACGAATAGTCCCACCTGACAATATCATATATATATATATATATATATCCTTACTTTTCTGTATATCCTCATCAAGATTTGTTCTGTGAGTCGGTTGTTATGGTGGTGATTGATCAGCAAATGTTTCCATAATCCCAATGTCCACAGAGCAATATCTGACCATCCGATCTAATTTTCAGAATTTAGACCAGTCAGGTTATTTTGAAATATTAAGCTTAGTTTTTTGCTTTCGTCAGATAGCGACAGACGTGTTAAATTTTAGTAGTGGTAACAGACGTGTCATTTTTCAATTTTCGTCGGAGTTGTGATGTTTTCCATGTCATATTTTAGATGTTCGCAATTTCATTAACTTTCTGTGTGGAACTGTGATAATTTCATTCACTGAGGAGCAAGGGGCACTTGACCACGCCGTGGGCTCCTCAGTCTCCTTCTTACCCTATAGATTGATTCTAAGATCGACATACTCTCTGAAATCCACAAAATCAGGAGCTCATCTGAATGATAGTGTGAGAACTCTCGAACTCTATCATATACCGTTATGCCATCCGTTATATAGCATGGTGGCTCATATATCGCTAACGCGACCATAGAGTAACAGGCTTATGACATGTGCAAGTTTAAATTTAGGTATCAGTGAAATAATTCAATGTTGTAAATTAGATGTAGTAGCCCATTGTAGGTTTGAAGCGATTGTTCGATAACGCTATGCTATCTCAAGAAGAAGCAAAAAAACAACAATTCACCATCTCAACCATCTCGAGTGCTTCAAGATATTTGATTTTTATTCAAGAATAGTGTACTTTTGTACCATCAGGTTGTGGCGTAAAGTTTCTCTGTTATCGCCATGTACTTCGCCCCGATTCGTGTCCATACGTGTTCTTTGGATACTCTCTCGCAATCAATAACAAAAGCCCCAGTCTGGCTGTTCCCGAGTTTGTAAGATCTGCTCAGTGAGCATTCTGTGACATTCATCAAGAAGATTAATCAAACGATGAATACGAGGAAACATATGAATGCTAGGAGTACTGGAACTTACACAATATAAAAATAACGCAGATCAAATAAAAGATTAATAAGTCATGATCTGCTGTTTTGAAAAATTCAAGAATTTTTTATGAATAATTGAGATTTATTGATTTCTGAGAGAATATGCCGAAGCCCAACATATAGTATAAGTCATAATTTGTATCTCCCATATAGTTTTATAATGAGCTGACGCCGAGAATTACACTTTGAACACGACACCAAAACAACTAGAAAGGCCGCACATTGGTAGCAGCTAGTTTGTTGCGAATCGTTCGAGAAAGTATTTTGTTTGGAAATGATTAAATAGAGCAATTACCAATGGTAGATTTTTTATCACATTATCCCCTGCTCAAACAGCATCGTTTATTTTACATCAATTTTCCGAAGGCTATCATTTAATATGTAGCCGCTAATGATGAAAAAGCTTACCGAGATTAATTACAGAGATAATCACCTTGTTAAAATCTCGGCAGAAACATCAACTTTTGCTCTACTCTGTACATTACGCAAGCAAAATGGTCCATTCGAGCTTACGACAATTGAGCTCGCTCTCTACGAAACTAAAGAGCTTACGATCACCTGGTCCTCAATTAGTTCACTTAGTATATAGTTCGTTCAACCTCAACTCTTATTGTGGATTCATGAGAAAACCTACAATTTGGTTTTTGTGGTAAAATAGTCTAGATATTCTTTTGGTTAGTACCAGACTTGTCTAGAGCAAGCTGAATTTCTATAATCCGAGTGGAAACACTTCAGTAAAGCTATCTCAGGTTTCTCCGGAGAGTCGACTTGACCAATCACTAACGGAAATCGTTGAGAAGAAGAAACATTCAAACAGCAACAGAACCCACGCGCTGACAGTCGGCAAACTTTTGAGAATGATAGGAACGATTAAAAAAATTGTGCCAAAAATTGTGATGAAGACCCATATCATGAATAATGAAATATTAATAAATTTTTCGTCGCAATAGTGATAGTTTTCGTTGTTGCTGTTTGATGGATGACATTTCTGCGACTTCGCCTCCCTCAAAACCTGGACTTATGTAACACTTAGCTATAACAAATATTATTCTTATCGACCTCACTTCAGCTAAACAGTCAAAGTCATCGAGATTCACACCACCAGCATTACCTGCCTGGAAGATGGGGGATGTGGCAGAGTGACCGTGCGCTTATCGCGACGCGGGGCTGTCCGCTCCTCATCACTCTCAGGCAGTCAACAATGAACACCCTACGGAAACACATTCAGACTATCCTAGAGACTGCAAGGAGACGCGCTCAGACAATATTCTACGAAGTCAAAGAAGAAGACGAAAAACGAATTGAATGCTAGAGGCACTGGGATTTCCATGCTAAGATAAAAACACTGTGAGACGGAGCATCAAGTGATAGCTAAAGTGAAGCTGCACATGTCAACGCATTGACCGTCGAGCGACTTAAACGAGCACTAGTAAAGCTAATGAAACATCTAATTTTTATACAACTTACAAGAATAGCTCAGGATACTCCTCGCTCTAAAAATTGTTGAGTATCTTCTCTTTATAGTTTTCGTGAGAAATTAGATCATCGGGCCGACTATCTTCCTATGGTGCGCATGTTTATCCAAGAAATTCAGACGATAACGTTGCTAACTATCGGTTGTCGTCAAAGCGCATCACGTGTCCGGCCCACCATAGTTTCATGTCCTGGTGTGTTGAACGACATCTTTGTTTCCGATCGTTGACGTAGCTCAGAACTTCGGATGCTTGCTACTATTTGCGAAATGCGCGATATTCCCACATTGTTTTCCGAGTGCTCGTTCAGTACCGCCAAGTGATCTTCATCCTATTTAAGTAGTAACCAGCTTTCTGATACATAGATTAAGGCAGTGATAACCATCAACCGAAGGGTGGGCCGGAGTCGGATGTTCTTAGTCCTGCACACTACGTCCCGATGCTCGTATACGCTCCCTGAGTCGCACGCTTTCCTCTGCTTAACGTTGGAGCTAGGTCGTTCATTTTGTTGAATTCACGACTTAGATGGAGGTATTTTGAGCAGTCGGAGATATTCCTTTCATTAAGGAGTGAATGAGGTATTTCAAACTTATCTGATATCCGTTGTAAGCGTAGTTCTCGTCAAATTTAGTCGGTGAACAATCTGCGCACAGGCGTTGTCGAAATCGGTCAACATTCGTTCCGCTTGGCTGATACTAGGTGTTATAAGGGCGATATCATCAGCGAAAATGATTCAATTGTCGACTGTTGATCTTCACTTCCAACTGTCCTATTCTAGTGATCGTATGACGTTTAGGAGTGTGGTAGTGAAAACTTTTGGCTATATTGTGTCGTCTTGTTAATCCCTCTTTTACGTCAATATTAGGTAGCATTGATGTAGAATGGTGATCTCATGGATGCGAACTTATCATGCAGCTAACAAAAAAAATTACGTATTTTGATTATTACTAGGAAGGTTCATAGGAAATCTCGATTATTAAAATAAGATATGCAGTGCAGGGTCATAAGTCGCCTGACGTGTTGTAGCGGTCGCTGGTTTAAGTGTGCTTCTCGCATCCATTAAGCACTGACCCTTTGAAGTTGGCGAAGTGATACCAGACATTGCCCAAGTAGGTAGAAGCATGTATACACTAAGTTGACTAAAAATTTGTGCGGTTTTTACCTTTTGATATGATTTTTGCAACGAAACCGTATGATTTTTGAATAAATAAATTGCCTATTTTCTCACAGACATTTTGGTGTGCAGCTTGCTTATATGTACTTTAGGGATGAGTTGTCTTACGAACAGGTTCTCTTGCTGCTCATGCGCAAATGGAGCTTAGTTGAAAATGCTAGTGAAACGGCACGCAAAATCAGTGGAGGTTGGTACGATGGCACGGTTGCATAAAGGACGACTAGGAAGTGGTTCTCTGAGTTCAAAACTGGAGAGAACAACTTGGTGAATCAGTCGCCCTCGGGCCATCCACAAAAAGCTCCATCAATCTTGCATGCCGCTTTACCAACATTATCTCCTACTCGCCATTCGTGCATGAGTAGCAGGCGAATTTGTTCCCACGAAAGCCCCCATCTTAGAGCAAGCTTAGACAAAATGTATACTAAAACGTTTACAAGAAAATGCGCAATTGAATGGCTTCAAAAAAAGTACTCCCACTAAGCCCTGAAGTGAATGATACTATTTTGGAAACATCCTTTCTTAAAATGTTGGGCTATATCGGCACACATTTTCCAGATAGGTTGACTGGCGTTTTGGAGATTTCTTCTCCTTCAGAGTTTAGGCAAACTATACCATATCTCATCTAGTTACTCAGATACTCTTCCGTTATCTGTAACCTATTTCAACCCTTCAGAAAAAGCTTTTTTTGCTGGATTTTAATTTTTGAGCAACCATTCGATTGCTTAAATTGGATTTGAATGGTCTATTTCATTTCTGTAAAGGCTTGATTATTGCCTGAAAGAGTAAAAATATAAATTTATCTATCATTCAAGCATTTCTAGCTGACCAAAACATTTCCTATGAAGCTTTAGCAAACAGTCGGTAGAACAAATCTCTACAGTTCCAATGACGTTCATGGTTTTTTGAACGGACTTCTTTTGCGGTAAACAGCCAAAGAAGATTGGGTTACACAAAACAGATTTACTCCACTTATCCGCGCCTTTCTTTAGATTTCTAAAAAGAACGCGACTTCTGCTTTTTTCAGGTTTTTAGCGAAATCAGTAGATCAAAATCCAACTCTGTTTTTGATATGGCTGCACTACTGCGCTGCAAGACTAAAATAAAATTATGTTCGTCATTGAAATATTTTTCTCTCTGAGCAAAATTTCTCCTTCTAGATATTTATTAACGATTTGATAGCTTGAATCTTATTAATTCTAATAGTGTTCGTGGTTTGTAAGAAGGACCTTTTTTTTGCTCTGTAGCTGCCAAAGAAATATTGTGTTTCACATAGCGAGAAGACGGCTTAAAGCCACTATGCTTTACAGGTATGTGGAAAAGATTTCGCCAAATTGACGCCAAACCAGCGCAGTCATAACTGTATGCGAAAAGATTTCGTAGCGTGGTGCACTAATTCACTGAATGCACATCGTTTGCCTTTCAACTGTTCTCCGCTGGATTTCATCAAGTTCCCTCAATTATGACCACCTAAGTACTGAAAAAGACGCAGCCATGTTCCTACAAAAACAAGGCATGTTACAAAACGAACGCTTGTCCAGGATAGGCCACTGAATAATGCTTGAGTTCGGTCCACAAACATCTTGACGATGTTACACACATGTTTTAAAAAACACTGCTTCGGCTAAGGCACACCCTACGCTCCAAGTGCAAAGCCCAGTTTTCCTTTGGCCGTTATAGCGCAATAAAAAGTCTTTTCCAAAAATCAAATACATTATTGGAATTACTAAGATTTGATCTATTGACTAATTACAAAAGTCCAAAAAACTATTTCTTCTCAGTGGAAGATGTTTGTATGAGAAACAAAATTTCATTTTTGCTCCTCTAGCGCAATACTACAGGCTTGTCGAAATAAAGTACACCAATCGAATTATTCTGATCGAAGCCATCGAATGATTATTTGAACATTGAAAATGGCTCGAAAGTACGATTTTTCGAATAGAAATACGAATACGAAAGGAAGAAGCAGGGTGCGGATTACACTAATAGTCCAGTTTTGCGAAACCTAAGCTTCTTTCTAGCTGCAACAGCGTACTAAGAAGTTTTTCTAAAAATCAAATACATCATTGGAATCCTTACGAAATTTATCTACCGATTGCTTATTGAAACGCTCAATGAAAAAGCATTGATCAGCGAGAAATGTTCGAATGAGAAACAAAATTTCATTCTGCTCTTTCAGCGCAATAATAATACACCATTCAAGAGTTAAGCTATCGAATGACTATTTAAACATTGAAAACGCCCTAGAAATACGTTATTTTGTCAAGTCGCCTAAAACAGGGCACCGAATAACGGAAAAGTACGGATACTTAGTTATAACTTTGAGGCCTATTAAGAGTCCAAATTAGAAATCAATCATTATGTTCACCTGAAGAAGAAAACCCTTCTCTTAACTCTCATATGGAAGCGATCACATATGTGTGCACACATAATTAAGTATCAAAACCCCTCAAAGTAGAAAATGAATCTGAGCTATAATATTGTATCATTTATGATAATTGAGAACTCTTTACTTTCGTTCATTTTTGTACTCATGCGGTTTATCGGCAATGCCTCAAAGTCTTCCTCACCGATTCTGACTTGTGCAGTAGGATTGTCATTACCGTCTCAATATAGTCACCGTAATGCCGAAGTGTCTTTTATGTACTTGGAGGAATATTTGCTTGACTCTGCGACTTTCCCTATAGGCATTCTTTCACGTGGACGCACAGTGGTTTTATCCCTTTTGCCAATGTATTCTACCACATGTCTTACAAGTGGCATATAATAAGAAGCAATATGCATCATGTTGTGAGAGTGCTCGCTGGGCCCGTTCTGAATGAAGTGCTGTTGAACTTGAGATTTGCTCTCCTTCTCTGGTGCTCTCGTTGCTCGACGTCGTAGACGAGTGTAACCTGTGCGCGGTGTAAAGTGGCAGAAGTTTTGCTCAATTAGTCATTATTGTTCCATAGACTTTCAAGGGGAAGGTTTTTGGGGCCTTAGTCAAGTTATCTGCGCAAGGCAGTCGCTGCCTTATGGATTACAGAAACATAATCCACCTTGCGAGTAGTAAGCACCGTAGAGACAAAATTTTCTGGTATTGGTTAGCTTCTATCTGGACCTCTGATTAGGAGCGCTGAACTCTTTCTTACTCGGAAACCATCTGGTGATCAACATTCCCGTGCATCGCAATCCGACATCCAAAAACGTCTCACATTCACGACGGGATGGCAAACGTTTGGGAGGACTTGACCAACGAATTCGTCAATTTACAAAATGCAGATGTTTTTATCTTTGTTCTCGCTAACCGATGTCATATATTTATGTAAATGTGATTACAGGAATGCAGGTTTGATCCACAATTTGACAGCAGTCGTGCTCTTATTACTTAGATGTGTATAATTATAATATGATTTCTTTCTCAATCTTATTCAGTTGTTAGCTCTGGAATGTGACTCCGTATCGATGCACAATTGAGTAAAGTTCTAGTTAGAGCTCTGAAAAGCTATTGCAGTTATCACGTTTCAGTAATTTGCTCTGAATCCGATAATCATCCTTGTGACTTTCTCCAGCCAAAATCGTTATGGCCAGCAAGGAAGCAATGATAAGTGGAATTTTACAATTTTTAGAGAAAAAGGAATTCTCGAGAAGATTTTTTTGTCGCTGTCTGAAAAGAAAGCACTAGCTCGAAATCCATCAAATTTAACACTTCTATGCAATTTACTGCATTACTCCAACCAATTGACACACATTGTCACCAATTTATTGCTGCATTGATGTTACAATAATCATCGGTAGTAGATATAGTTGTCTTGATCACATCACCTTCAATTTCAATTTCCAACAACAGTAGCAGACGCCGAGAAGAAGTGCGAAGCGAAACGACCCCGATGCTTGCATTCGAAGCGCTCTGTTTAACACACTTTGCCACATAGTTCTCGACCAGTTCGCCATGATGATATTTGTGGTCTATAGAGGTTTTTTTGGAAAGATGAATTTGTATAAATGCGCAAACTATTCAAACCGTGAGAGTTCCTGAAATTGAAGTGGCGCTGGTGGGAACAGGCATTATTGTTACCATGTCGCTATTACACATCCCTTCCATACCCATCTTTGCTGCGCAAATTCCCGTTACCATATTGTCGACAATAATACACTTTTGCTCGTTCATCTTCACTGCAAGAAATTTTTAATATTAGAGTGACACCTTCTTCTATCGCAACGTAGAAATGTAATGATGTGAAAACACTTCTTACTTCAACATATTTCATTTTCTAACTTATTTGAACACCGCGCAGCACAATGAAGACTGAACCGTTCTCAGCAAAAGGTACCAAATAAATTCTCAAAAGATTCTCAAACATTATAGTCTTGGTGCTTCTGTAATTTTCTTTCACAATGAAGGGCGTCTTTTAGTTAATTTTGAAGGATTTGCATATCTTTTTGTTGAGACAATAACAACAGTTTCGCTAGTGATTTTCTGCTCTTGGATAAGCCTTCAAGTATGTTTTCTTTGCTGGATGAAGTTTATCATTAGACTTCTGGTAATTATTCAAAGCCCAAATTACGGAGTTTTAAGAGTGTACTCGATTTTTCAAAACGCATTCTTACAGCGGTGCAGCAGTGAAAATAAAATAGTGTTCCAAATACAGCAGGGATTATCACGCGTATTTTACACAAGACAGAGCTCTTCCGTTAGACTACTAGTAATCACTCGATAGAGCAAACTTCGCTATTCCGCTTTTGCATGGCCTTCTTAAAACACTGTCACAAAGGAAAGAAAATTGTGTGTCTCACACGCGTATTGCGTCATCGTCCAGATTTCCGTTGATTATTCGCAATTTCATGATTGTTTCTGCAGAGATTTCTAATTTATGTGCTGCAATAGCAGTAAAAGCTCCCTTTTATCGTATAACCTTAAACTTTTATCTTCATCTTATGTTGCTAATTAATTCCCTTATTATGCTTAAAGGCAAGCAGCTTAGACCTATGTTGAAAAGCATATGAACGTGTACTGGAAATCTTGTGGTATCAGAGTCATATATTTTATACATAGTCTTCTTTCGAAGCACTATAGAAACTCTAAATTTAACGACGAAAATTTCGCTTCAGATGCATATCTCGCTGCGCCATAGATAGGCCGCGTGATTGATACACAGCCATTATCACACCCTGCTCGACAAGCAATAAACGGCTAGTGTGACTCAGTTCAGAAAACAAGCATAGTATTGAAATCGTCGAGATTTACGTTGTCAATGGTCGGGAAGACGGAAACATACGTGTGACAACGTGCGTTGCGTGTGAGACGTAGTTTTAATTTCAGTGCGGAAGAGCTGTAAGAGGGGCTTTTCAAAAAAGAGGTACCTTATCAAAAGAGATTTGAGCTTTCGATTCATTAGTAATAGGCTAGCCAGAAGTTTTTGTCAAACGAAAAAGCCTTATAGAAGAGCCTTTTCATTGAAAAAAATTTATGTTGTATTTTTCCTTGCAATCTTTTGAATTAACGCTGATCATCAAGAGCTTACCTTCCTCCATCAGACTGCGAATAAATTTCTCGCATGGTATTGGTGCGTAAGTGACTTTGACTTCAAGTTGAGCCAAAATGGCTGAGATTACAGCGTCAGGTAGGAGAGCGCTACGTGCTTGGCTTTCGAGAACGTCAAAAACCTGAAAGACAAATTTTCTGACTGCTTCGAAGAATATACTCTCAGTGCCTTTAGCGACATTATGCTAAGCTATGTAAGTTATGTTAGCACATGGAGGTTACCGGGAATGGAAGCTCACCACCTACGCTGTTTCAGATTTTACGAAAAAAAGAAAAAAAATGCCCGAAGTTCATGAGCACCAAACTCACTGTTTGCATCACAAGACGTTGTACAAATGCTTTTGCATTTCCCTCGGTAGAAGCAATACCAGGGATCTGAGCTTGGACATTGGTTGCAGTCGAGTAAACCATGGCAACAGGCAAACTAAATCCGGTAACAGTGAAGGTCCTAGTATTCGCTGCAACGAGATTTGTAGCTTTTAAACGAAGATGAATGGAAATCAAATCAGCATATCAAATGATTTCTCATGTATATTTGATACTTTATGATTAATTTCAAGATCTCTTCATTAGAATGCCCGAATTAGAAAGACTTTTCGAGCATTAATGGAACTTTAGATACATTCATCTTGTTAGAGTGGTACAAGAACAATCTTCTGTTCAATACCTTGACCCGCAGGCACCACTCCACATCCGAACACTGTTGCAATTGAAGCCAGCAACGGAATCATGAATGAATTTGTCCATAGCCTTGCCATGTTTGTAGAATTTTTATTTTTCTCTCTTGAGTGTCTGAGCAAAATTGTAAGCTAACTGAAAACAAGTTTATTATCATTTGCATCAAATCATTCACAAGACAGCTGCGGGTTGACACTCAGCATTTGCATGTAAGTAACGTCGGCTTCAAACTCTTTGAGTTTCCAAGAGCATTAAAGACACTCAATTTGCTTGAATTGGAGCAAAGTCGAAAAACGTCTGATGATTGATTATGTATCTTGAGCGCACGGCATTAGCTTATTGAGGTTAGCTACAGCTCAGACGTTGCATGACAAGATGTCGCGTGAAAGAGACCACTCAAAGAGAAGTTTCAGAAGAACGGGCCATTTTCCTCAATTGGTGCTGCCGAAACTCGGCTAACACTTTCTCATTTCTGATGTTCCGACATAAATTCCCAACATTTCGCATAAATAAGATACTCGCAGTTGACAAAACGCTTGTCTCACAACTGCACTTTTGACAGAAAGTTATAAAGGAGAAAAGTGGCAAATGTCAAGTGTCAAATGACAAAAACGAAGCAGAATATTTACTGTAAAAAAATTTGTCAACAGGGCAACAGGCATCTATGAAGCAGAAAGTACGGATGCTCTAATGTTCTTATTAACCTCTCACATCCTGTACACCTAAGAAATCTTCCCTGGTGATAGAAGACTCGACTGATACTTTAAATAAGAACTTTAAGAGATTTCAGTGGAAGGTTTAGGAATAGGAAGCAAGTGACATCACCAAGAGTCCATCATGATGGGGAAGCAAAAGTGAATTCTCGGAATCGTAGCTAGAAGAAACATTTGCATTAGCACCAAGACTTGTCGGGACGAGCCATATTTCTTGTCACAAAGAGTTCCGTTATTGGCTTGATATTGCGGCCAACTGCTCGTACCTCAAACTTCTGGTAATCAAGCCTTCTTTTCTATTACAATATTATCAACACCACAAAGAATAACTAAGATAATGGCGAACACTGTAATTGCGATGTAAACAACCGACAATGATGAGAAATTGCGATTAAGCTAAAGTGATGGCTCAGTGGGTTTATATATTGGTGACAACTATAAGATTAACATGAGGTGGGTGGTTCCAGTTTTGGCCCCGTGGTACTTGATGATCGTTGCGTTTCGAAACGCTTTATGGTTCTGTAGATGCTTTTCGTTTGAATTAAATATCTTAACAGTGCCGGCGCGTTTTCATTCCCTTCTTATGCAAATCAACTACTGTGACGCATTCATTTATAAGATCGATAACTTAAGCACAGTTGAAAATAGACCAGTAAATTTGTTGATTCAAGAGTGCATCTAATTCAGAGCACATGGAGAATGCAGTAGCGAAATTATTCGTCAACTCACAATTCAGCCAAACAATGTGGAACTGTCACAATACGGAAGTGCTACAACCCTAGGAAAATGGTTTGTAAGCTTTATTCAGCGGTTATAAAAATTTTATTACATCTTCGACAACTTTACAGCCTTCAACGATGCTTTCGATTTGTCAGTCTCATAAAAGATGAAGCAAATTTTATCTCGTAACGGCTTAGACTGTTTTTGCAAATGTAATATGGATGAGAGAAATCACTCGTTTTACCTACTTCACTGACCAAGCATCTAATAGGACAAACACAGTGGCAGAGAAGTTTTCTAGTAGAATTTTTAGTTTGAAAAGAACTGCAAAAATTGCCCGAATTCTAAGTTCTTTGACGTCATGTACTGAATAGTACTTTTGCGAATGGACGGACGAGCTTTACTGCTATACACTAGCAAAAAGTTGGAATCGCGGTATGTGCAACTGTGAGCGGTGATTTATCCAGTCATATGGAGTAAAAATTATTTAGGAAAACCATTTCAAGTTTAAACAAGCGTCCGCAATATGGCCAACGGAATAGATTTCACAATACGAACTGCACATGAAGGATTTGTTTTGGTTGGCGCAACAGTGAGAAATTGCGAAACTTAGAGCTCGCAAAAACATTGCCCTTTATTCAAACCTTGGAACGCCTATAAGGATGACTAGAGAGTCTTCTCTCTAATGCCGAACTTGGTCAGTTCGTATAGAGCCTCCGCCTTCATTGCTCATTTCTGTGCATTGACGGCTCTAGTGAACGAATTTCACTATAAAATCACCAAAACATCCACTGCGAAGTTCAAGAGGCTAGATGTTTACTCACAGTGTAAAATCTAATCTCAATTCTCTTGCATCGAACACTACAAATCAATTCCAAAGAGCTTATATGGTTTTTGATGCTACACTTCTCGAGCTATCGAACAATTACCAAAACTCTACTAAAAGGTCGAGCATAAGCGATAGCGAAGCTCGCAAGGCATTCTGAAAGTGAAGCGCAGCTTTTGTTTATCGTTTTTACGGTGCTTAAAAAACCTATATTTACTATTCAATTCAAAAACGAAGTATATATTTAGGATCATCATTTCTCATGCTATGTAGTGATTACTGAAACTTTGATGAAAAACCTTTGATCTATGGAAAGATCATGAGAACACGTGTGCAAATCACGCTGCACACTTCGACGAGTAAAACGCGAGATTCTCTTCGTTGCTCCAGCTCACAAAAAACACTTCCAAAAGCCAAAAAACTGCATCAAAGCCGCAATTTCCTGAGCTATCCAATGCTTATTTAGATTGCCAACGGAAATTCTAATCACTGACGAGAAAATCGCAAAATTCCCGTGTACCGTGCGTGGCACATGCGGTCTCGAAAGGGTAAAAGGTAATTGTATGCACAACTGGTCTTTACAATGGCTCACGGTGGTCTGCCGATGTAGAATGAGTGTTGCTATCCTTCCAAGTAAGTCTTGTAACAATTCACCGTATTCGGGGGATGGAGGGCTTGGTGAGCTTCGTGAGCAGAATTGTACTTTTAACCATCGACTGATTGAACAAGTGCGTGTAAGAGGACTTCAATCGTCGCGCTACCATGACGCCAAGTTTTTTAATGTTACAAGTGTACTATCAATCACATGAAGACGATCAGCTCTCTTCACAACTTCGTAGTAAGACGCCCAAGCCTGTAATCTCTGAATAGTAATCCAGCGGGCGCAAGAGGAATGCCAAACTCATGAGATGTTGATGAATGCTCATTGCTATCAGTGAGCAGCATCTCTATGGTTTAGCGGTTGACATAACAAAGTGAGGAAGGCCAGCCAATTTTCTTGCTTTGCTTTTATAACTTACAACGTTTTTTGTCTTGAAGCGCGGTGTTTGGAAATGAATCTTTGTTTACACGAAAATCTTGGTTTCAACGGTATCATTCCTAAAAACAAAGTGCTTTTCTTTTCGCTAGCAGGTGTATGTGCCCAAGTGATATAATCACAGTGGCCCACTCTGGTAATTGACGAGGAACTTGCTGACAAATAGGAAATCCAAGAAACCACATATCGTAATTCCAGATAATTCTCTTGTAAACATATGCAAGAATGAAATAAACCACTGAAGAATTTGCGACCGCTATGCGAGCTATGCGAGTCGAAAGTGATTGCACTACATAAAATGTGCAGTAAAAAAAATTAGTTCTGCCAATCTTATAAATTGTAGAAATGTCGACAAAGTCGACTCAATCGACTCAATCGACTCAATCGCCTCAACCGATAGGTCGGCGGAATTTGTCTGCACTGTAGACCCTTGCCAGATGATCTATGGGGTGGGGCGAGGGGACCGTTGGGCCTATCACCATTCACCATCGTGCGACGGCGGAGAGCGGTCAGTCCATCTCCGTTGTCTAGTCATTACTTTTGTTGTCGTTGTGTATGGTTGTCTTCCGCTCTATCAATTGTTCACATTGGAAATTGATTCTTTATCACAGTCTCTGGTTCTTCCAACTGCTAATCGCACATCGACTGTCTAATTGTTGAGCGGATTCATTGTGTCATTGTACGTGTCCCTCACTCATCTCTCATCGCCTTGTTCTCTCGTTCACATTTCTCACGTGCATTATATGAAATGCTCTATCATTCTCTGCGACTCTGCTTAGATGGAGGGACGAAATGTTCTTTATCATGGTTTTTGGTTCTTCCAATTGTGTTGTATAATGTTGAGTGGATTTATTGTGTAATCATCGTAGTACATATGCCTCACTCATAAGCATAAGCCTCATTCATGCTAACGTTCTCACGCTCACTGCGGGAAGCCTTGCGTATCGCTATAATAGCAATTTCTCTAGTATCATCAAGTACACGGGGCCAACTGAACCACCACCTCATGTTAATCTTATAGTTGTCACCAATATATAAACCCACTGAGCCATCACTTTAGCTTAATCGCAATTTCTCATCATTGTCGGTTGTTTACATCGCAATTACAGTGTTCGCCATTATCTTAGTTATTCTTTGTGGTGTTGATAATATTGTGTTTTGGAGAAGAGTGCTAAATGCTAATGATTTCTTTTAGAAGTATTATTTGTTTCTAATGCATACAGTGTGATAACGGTGATGAATCAAGTGGAAAAGTGCATCAAAAATCCATGTAAATTGAGAATTGTAATGTAGAGGTTGATTCTGGCATGTCACATTGTCTTCGAAGAGCTTCGATTATACAACTACCACTGAACATGAAACGTTGTCATCTTGAAAGGATGACATTCATATGTTCAAGTGAATCACATTCGGAAAATGCACAATTTTTGATAAATACTGCAGCTATTGCTTGTTTGTACACATATGACATGTCATATATCACATACATGTATATGTGAAAGTAAGCTAGTTGGGTATCTATCAGGTAACCCTGCATCGTTACGATACTTGAGGTGTCTATAGCTTACTCTTAGACATCCAAGCTAGTCCAGTATCTGAAACTGGTTCATCCTATTTCTTATTATGGGTTTGTTACAAAATTCTATAGTTTTTCTGCGAGATATATTGATTGGTTAGTACAAGAGTTGTCTGAAATGAGCTGATCTCCTACAATTGGCACGGAAAACCCTCAATTGGCTATCTCGGGCTTCGTTGAAGGCGATTTCAAGTAGTGACGAAGCCGGCGAAGGCGCCGTGACCGAGTGGATGTAATGCTCGTTGCGGCCCGCGTAGAGCCGGGCTCCACTGCTCAACGCTCTCCGGCAGTCAGCAACAACACTTTATGGAACGCCACAGCCACAGCGATCCTCGAGATTGCAAGGAGGCTCGCTCAACCAATGTTCTACGACGTTCAAGGAGAGGGAAAAAACGATTCAAATGTTAGAAGTACTGGGATCCGCGATAGTGAAAGAAAAGCACTGTGAAGAAGGACCAAGAAAGTACCTAAAAAAGTAGCGGAACTCACATGGGAAAAGTTGCGCTACGCGTTTGTGTACTATATGTACATGAAGGAGTTACTTGTTCGATTTCCGACTCTTCTAGAATTTCTTTTATGTGCACTTTTATTGGTTCACTCAATTCTTCAATCTTTCTATAACCGCATGCTCTACAAGAGATGCACAGCAAGACGCAGCTTAGGTCATGTTGTGAGGTTACTCGTTCGGTCCGTTCCAAATATCGGAGTCAAGAATGGATCGCATCTTGCCAGTACTCTCACTTCCTGATGTTTTCGACGGGAGCACCCAGTGTGAGAGGTACCTTGGCATGAATTGTAGTGGATAAGTAAAGCTCCTTGGCGTTGGGTTGCTCCAAGTGGGCTTTCATTTGACCCATAAATTTTTTAGCTTGAAAATCATACCAAATTATTGTCTTCCGCTTATAATCGTAGTACGACGCTAGCGAACACCTTTCACAGACGGTAAGGCGAGCAAACTTGAGAGGATGTGATGTTAACACATGAAAAATCTACTTAAATTCAGTGTGCATCATTGTTCTCTAATAGATACGTCTGCAGCTTTTGCGAGAGCATGCGTGCAACGCTTTATTCCTATAAATGACTGCGAATTCCTATATATCATTTTCTTTCTTGAGTCAAGCGACAACTCCACAAGTTGATCGCGATTTTGTAGGATGCATATGATTTGCCACTTTTACTTTTACTAACCTATTTCCACACTTAAAATGGAAAAAATCTTCTCAGGAGCACACATTTTTCGCCATATTTGCTTCTTAATATGCGAATTTCTTGTATATTAATATTATACTGCATCACACTGTCTGCTTAGCACATTTTCAGTTTATTGCTGCTATAATACTGCAACAAATATAGATCAGGGAAAAAGTTTACGTCAAACACATCGCAATTCAACTTCAGCTTCCACCGAAAGTGGCAATTGCTGAGAAAAAGTGCTTTCCATATGGACTCAATGCCAACATACGAACTGCTCTGTTTACTACGTTTTGCCACATCGCTCTCGACCAATCGCCATGATGATGTTCGTGAGCGTTTAAACCGTGAGAGTTCCTGAGATCGACAAGTGTTCGCTGGGTATAGCCTCAAGAAAGGTGTCTTTGTCATTTGTTTCCGTACATTTCTTAGTACTTCCTTTTTCGGTGCATAGCAGATTCCTGTCACTGTATCGCTGGCGATGATGAAGTTGAGCTCAGTGGCTTGGGCGGCTGCAAATAACTATGCGTTTCAGAAAGACGTCTCATAGATGGCAATTAAAACCTGAAAAACTTAGAGAAGGTTTTGAAAAATGATTTTTTCCTGTGTAAATTCTATATGTTATGCTTTAACAGTGGTGCGGTGTCGTAAACATTCGTTCAAAAATGTTGAGTGGTAGGCAAAAAATTAATCTTGAGCGATAGTCGATCGCGGAATTAACCCCTAGCGAGTATACGTGTTGCCATTACAACAGGGCCACTATTTGCTAGCACGCTCTCTTCGATATGAACTATGCTTACCACTCAACCATTTCAAATTATATTCTTCTTTCAGTGCCTCTATGATAGTTTTCCTCAGACTCCAATGCATGTTCGACTAATCCTCAAGAAAAAGTTGAATTCTTGAATCGAAAAGTAATAAATACATTTTTGATTTCAATGTTCGTTACATTTTGCCTGCAATCTTTCAAATCGTTACTCAATAGTGAAAACTCACGCATGCCTTGTGGTTCAACCTCCGTTAGGCAGTCCATTGGTTTATAGCTGATTTGTACACTATGTTGATTCAAAATGGTTGAGATTACAGCATCGGATAGGAGCGCAATACGAGCTTGACGTTCGAGGACATTAAACAGTTGGAGAACAAGGTTCGTATTGACATTGCATATTGATAAAGTTCAGTTAAGAGTGTTTGCAATCTGATAAGGGTGTAACATGTTTTGAGCTGGTAGGTCTAGTCGTATAAAGGCGCGTGCTTCGTCCTATTGGGTGGTGAAATGATCCTTTGTAAAGGGACTGACGCCGAGTGATAAATCACCCTAAGTCGGGTGATGGAGTTCGTTATTCATTATAACAGTTCATTCATTATAACTGCTACGTGCTCGACTGCTGGCCAAAATGTCAGATAACTCCATCATGTGACTTGGGGTGATTTATTGCCCGGCTTCGATTCCTTTATAGAGGATTATGTAACCTTATAAGATCGACTGAATTCGAGGGAGGGTGGTATTGATGAGGTCTCAATGGGACTAAAGGGAAGCTTGTATACCACTAGACCTAAGAGCTCAAAACATGTTATATCCTTAGCAGATTATATCATTTTAAGCGGATCGTAAAAAAAGCGGTCGATAGAAAAGTGCCTCTAATTATAAAGCCATGCAAATCATTGAAGCATTAAGAGAGTAGAGGTTAAGAAAATTGCAATTTGCCTCCCACATCTTCCAACATTTGCAAAAGTGAAACTTGTAATATAGGAGTTGCAAACTCACTGCTTGAATTACAAGACATTCAACAAATCCCTTAGCTGCCGCTTTGCTAGTTCCTATACCGAAAGACCCTGGTGCGCACATCGGCTACTCCAGAGTATAGCACGGCTACGGGCAAAGTAGTGAAGCCGATGACGTTGAAGGTTTTAGTACTTGATAGAATAGAAATCGTTACTTTTCTCTTATCGCTCAGGGACATGTGAAGGACATTTCAAATTTTTGAATACCACTCCAGAGCATGAATCTCGCTGAATCAAAAATGCAGAAATTAGAAAAGACTTTTACAGCGCTGCACCTTCACAACTAAATTAATATTCTACATGCGTTGCAAATTACTGTGCTCATACTTCCAGGACAAAGCGCTTCCCTCAGACTATTAATGACTATCAAGTAGCATGAATCTCAGAAGTTTAAGCGTGTTTCTTTTCAATGCTGTCTTTTTACAATGTTCTGGCAAATGAAATAGATATTTGTTCGCACACGTGGATTTCTCACCGGGCAGAGCTCTTCACTTAAACTGCTAAGAAACATTTTATAGGGTAATTTTTGACGATTCCACCCCTGCGCTAGCTTTCTGAAGAAGGCCTTTTGCTCCACTACATCAGGGAGCATATGTGAAGTTTTAAAATACCGCGCATTACTAGTTATTCAAGATGTGGGAGTGGCTGCATATCAATTATGCTGAGCAATTCGCATGTGTGTTGCCATTTTTTTCGCAGTGAGTTCAGATTTTTTTCTGCCTGCCACATAACTGGTGATGAAAACATATGCCTCTGATACTCCAACAGATCCTCTTCACGTTGCATATGCCTCTTCGTGCATAAGCTCAGCCTTGTTATCAAGCTTTATTTGGCTCAATAGAATGAAGATAGAAATCCTATGTCAACACGTCAGAGCAAAGCCTCCTCTACAACTTCAGTGCAACGAACCAAGAAATTTGTACGAAGCGGAGAGAATTTCTAAGTATATCAGATCTTTCTATTGAGCGTTTTCTCAAGATTACTCCCAAATTTCAACATATCTCGTGATTATTATTCAGCCAACATGTCATGTGGTTTGTTGAGCGGGCTGACTTATAAAGATCGATACACGTGTTTCGATGGCGCTCAGTCCTTTATAAAAAGAGTAGGAGACGACGAACATTTTGCACTATGCGTCAGGTGAAATTATCATCAAACACAGAGTGTTGTACACTCGTCTGATCTTGACTGGTGTCAAGTGTACAACACTGTGTGTTCGGTGATGATTTCACCAGACTTAGTGTAAAATGTTCTTCGTCGCCTAATTTTAGTATAGGGGACCGATGCGCCGAGAAGATTGGCTAAAGACCAAGGGCAAATGCCCGACTGAAGAGACCGTCAAGGTCGAAATACGTATATCGGGCTCTATAAGTGAGCCCACTTAACGGACCACATGTCACGTTGACTGAATAATAATTACGAAATTTTTAAGTAAATTACGAAAATGTGTGAGCTAATATGCGAAAAGTGTTAAACACAATTTTATTTTTCGTGCTTTACCGTGTGAATAAGTTTTCCACAAACTATGTGTATTGCTTGAATATCCGAAATTTAAGCTATTCAACGATTACTAGAGCCCTAGGAAAGAGCAATTCCTTATTCTTACGGAAAACACGAGCAGTAACGCGCAACACATGCGGAACACAATTCAATTTTTCCTGCTACAGCGCTGTAAAAAGGCTTCTACAGCAGTAAAAATGCCTTATATCTATCGTTTTGAGTGTTTTCTAAAGACACCTCAAATTCCAGTATGCCTGATAAACATTTTTGAGTCACGCTTGTCATGTGGTCTTGTTAGAAAAAGCACTGACTTATAAAGCGCGATACACGTGCTTCGACCTTGCGGTCTCGTCAGCCGGACAGTTACCCTTTATCGTCTTTGCCAATCCTGTATGGGTGCCCCAGTCCTCACACTAAGAGTTAGTGACGACAAACATTTTACACTGTAAGTCCAGTGAAATATTCACTGAACAGACAGTGTTGTTCACTCGATTCCTCTGAGCTAGATTATTCAGTATATCAAATCTACCGTTTCAAGTGTTTTCTTAAAACCACAGCTCAAATCTCAATGTGCTTGATAATCATTTTTGAGCAACGCATGCTTTTGAACCCGACTGACGAGACCGTAAGGTTAGAAACACGTGTATAGGGCTCTATAAGTCAGCTCATCTTAACAGAACATATCACATGCGTGGCTCAAAAATGATTATCAGGCATATTGAAATTTGAGCTGTGGCCTAGAGAAAACACTCAAAAGATAGATATGATATGTTAGATATACTTGCTAAGAGCTATCGAGTGCACACCACTGTCTGTTCAGTGATTATTTTGGTGGAATTACAGTGTAAAATGTTGTCGTCGTTGACTCTTGGTGTGGGGACTGGGGCACCCACACAGGATTGGCAAAAAACGAGAAAGAGTAACTGCTCCACTGAGGAGACCGCAAGGTCGAAACGCGTGTATCGGAACTCTGTAATCCAGCCCTTTTTCACCAGACCGCATGATTTGCGATGGCTCAGATATGATTATTAAGCACTGAAGTGTTAATGAAAATTTGAAGAAATGGCGTCAGCCAGCAAAGCGTGTGAAATTATCTCATTTTTTGTGCTTCAGACTGCAAGAGTTTTTGTAAAAGCGAGTATCTTTCTTAAATACTTCGAGATTAGCTTTTCAACAAATGATAGTAGTTCAGTGAAAGATTTTTGTCCAAAACGAAGAGTTAAATCAAAAATTCTTGCGCGATAACAGAACAAAGAAAAATATTCGCATTCTCGTAGTCCTTGTGCCGAATACTTCATACTTGGTGCTTGGACGGCCCGTTTTCACTGGTAGTGCTGGGCCCCACATAATTTACATTTGTTTCGCTTTTGCGCAACTGTCGTCCATGGTGGTGATCTGCTTTGAGCATGGTGACGTACGCGAGGCTCATTTCGCGAATCTAAACTCGTTTCCATCTGCAGATGTAGATGACTGATGTTATCCGCAAACACTCCCACCTATTGTTTGGGGCTATTCCGAGAGAGCGCTTGCATTTTCTTGGAGCCCCTTTTGCCGTTCTTCTCGTCCATCTGTCATCTGTTTTTATTGTAAAATGACCGGCCGACCTGTGTATGTGAGCCAAAGTGTATGTTTCTGGTTCATGAAGATAAGTGGTTTCTCAATTTGAGAGCTACGCAAACCGACTTGATGTTGTGGGTGCCGGCCTATTTTCAGAAGACTTCGCTCAAGCGCCCTATGAGTGATATAGAAACTTTTTGGCGTTGGCTACCTTGAGCATCGTCTCTGTTGACTCATTTCCCATCTTAGATTTATGTAATGGCCCAAAAATGAACTAGATGGTGACCATCATCGACTGGTGTTGGACAAGTATTCAGTACATCTCTCATTAAGGTGGACGTGGGCCATGGGTAATGATGGTGTTCGAGTCGACTTACCTGCCAACAGGAAAAGGCTACTTTAAAAAATTCCTTGAGTCTAGAAACTTAATGTATTGAAAGATTTTTTCCAAAACGCCGTTTCAAAGTGAATACTGTCGCTTTGCAAGTATACATCAAAACATCCGTTGGATTCATTACGCGCTTTCAGCTGCTTGAGCCACTGAGATGGTACTCATAGATGTTGACGACTTGAGTGAGTTATTCCTGAAGATCTTTTTTTTTCAAAGATCTGTGAATGACGAAACATAAAATGGAGAGCTTCTGCGGTTCCATGTAAATGACGATACACTTGTACTCTCTAAAGAATACTTCATATCAGTTCCAGTAGTTTGATTGGAACTATCTGACATAGAAGTATAATCCTGCACTATCTGCTTTGGGAATGGTAGTTAGAGACACCTATAGAGCTCTAAATCATCGGCACCGTTATGGACTGTCATAAACGGCTAATGGAGCTTAATAAAAAATTGTGCAACGTTGCAGTTCCGTATTACAACAGCTTCAGGTTGTAGCGATTCTGTCTTGTACAAGTTCCGTGTTGTACCATTTCTAAGTTGCAGGAATTTTCTGTCATAACACTCCTACGTTGCGGAAGTCTCCTGTTGCACCAATTCTGCGTGGTAGGAGTTACGTAACGTACCAGATCCGAAAGAGTTCAATTAAAACGCAATCCACATAGTTGCGTACTCCCATGACCAAAATAAAGCGTAGAATCTAGATTGATTATAATCTGCCTCCATTAAATACCCACCATATCTGTTTTTTCAGTCCTCCAGTAATATACAGACTAGTTGCACCGAGTGCTATTTGGGCGAGGTATGTGTTGATCTCGCATCACAAATCGACCAGCGCGGGATGTATAATTTCTCCTTCAAACCTTACCTCTTGATGTGTCTGCGCCCTATACGCCACCCAGTGGTATTTTTTGAATCACTTTTATTCCTATTATCTATGTGTTCTTCTTTAATGACATAGAGGGAAGTATATACTACCATCAAACACTTCTGAATTTAGAGCTATGGTTTACTGATGAAAATGCTAGAAATACACCATGCCCTTTGAAGCCCAAATTCCTTGCTTCTAGATAGCGTGAGCGACCTAGGATAAAAACATAAAGAGTGGTGTCAACTCAGTAGGCTAATTGCGTCGTGGCAATAATCAACACATTTCCAATTTTTAGACGATCTCCCATGACAGTTTACTTTCGCACTCCTTGTACTTCCCAACATTGAAATCATTTCCTGCATACCTACATTCACGATCACAGTTCTTGTGTTCTCGACAATCTTAAGTATCATGTATACAATATGTTCTACACGTCCATTTATCATTGTAAACCTGATAAGTCCAATTTTCTTTGCATATCATTATGAAAGTTCAATGTCACTTACTTTAGATGTCGAATGCGACCACTTCTCGATAAGAAAAATCATATTTCTACAGTATCTCTGAAGTGTAGCCGCTTTAAATAAAATTTAATCAAGTTGTCCTAAACTTTTCCTTATTTTCATCTCTGTAATCTTTCTCCAAATAGTACCTAATGACCTTATATTGAGACAGCAATTAAGACATTTTTAACTATAAGAAAGAAAATTTTCTGGTGACGTTATAAACATTTCTCAATTGCTTCTCGAAGAAAGAATTAAATAGAAAATTCACGCATTTTATAGCTTCAATGTAATTCATGCATCACTCTCACTAATCAACACATCTGTGATTTGCAGTTCATTGCTGATCTACCACTACAACAAATATCGATTGAATAAAGATGTCTGTCTAAAAGCACAGCACACTTCACTTACAGTTTCCGCCGCAGCGGCCGACGCTGAGAAGAAGTGCGATCCAAATGCACCTGATGCCAGCATTCGAACCCTTTTGTTTACTATATTTTGCCATATTGCTGTCCACCGATCCGCCATGATGATGTTAGAGGTCTGCTAAATTGGTTCTTCGCAAAAAGTGTGGAAAATGAGTGCAACTCAGTATGGATTAGTATGCGTACGTTGATTATTTCTATCGGGGATTTTCATGGCAATGATTTTTTCAAAGTTTTTACAGGTGCTGGAATAAATTTGACCAATTCACGGCCAACGGTCTGCTTGAAAGATATGATTCAGTTAATAGTTCGATTGAATTCTTAGTAGAATAAGTGAATGCTGCACTGAACCGTTTCCATTGTAAGTCTACACCTTATAGATTTGAATTACTATTTTTGAGTTATGGCCGTTCTTTTCCATTATGGAACGACGTACGTTTTTTAAATTAGCTGAATATGTGTGAAATTGAGGGCCAAGCCGAAGTGCTCCGAATGTATTGCAAATCTTTGCTTCATAAGTGATAGGACCTCGACAAGATGTTTTATTCTTGATAGTATTGTGCGCTGCCTTTTTTCGTTTTTTTTTTGCTAAATAATTGTTGCTTTGTGGGTTCCTAGTTGCCCACGGGGTAAGATTTTGCGCAAATGAAGCTTTTCCAAGTTGCACCTTCCTAGCAGGCACGTATCGACCAAGCTAATCCAAAGGGAATAACATCTCTGAATGCTCTGGATATGTATTTTGAAATGGACAAGTCATCATTGTGAGAGGACTCACTTGAACAGTTAAAAGTTGATGGTCTAACGAATTCACTGCAGATTTGGCAGTGGATTATGTCTAGAAAGTCCGGCTCCTTACTCATTTGTTTAGTTACACGTTCCCTGCTCTAGTGTCTTATTCTAACTACTTGTGACACTGCCAAGCAGGCTGTCGATGCGATAATGCCTGAAGTGTCACATATCTTTGAATGATCTGAGATATTATGAAAATGAAGTGACCGACTCAGTCCGTTGTTCTGACTTTGCGGTTAGCAACGGAGTTTCACGAGAAACCAAGCCTACAGAGGAAAACCGAGAACCCCATCGAAATTTCTCGATTAAGTCCGTCAATGGAAACCATGGCATCCTCATGTTTTAAGTGAATAGATCCATTGAATTATTGTGGCACGTTACATCACTACTATATACCTACATTCAATACCATTCTCGAGTCAGTCAGTGAACCATGGCATCCTCATGTTTTAAGTGAATAGATCCATTGAATTATTGTGGCACGTTACATCACTATATATACCTACATTCAATACCATTCTCGAGTCAGTCAGTGATTGGTGGAGATCAGATTATTGCACGCATTGTCTCCTTCTTTCTAACGGCCAAATACAAATTCAGAAAAATTCATGCAAGTTCCTGTTTTGGATGCGTTCGTTAATGATATCGTGTCTAATGAAAAACTGTACTTCTTAAGTCGGGATGAGGTGACGATTGAGCATCTGTTGAAGAAGATAGTAATCAGTGAACAGGATCAGTATGGTGGTCTCACAGTACGCAGTAAAATTAATCCCAGTCAGGTAATGACATAACTCCAAATGTGTATTCGTTCCTTTACTTTCTTTCAGCTTTTTTACTAATTTATTATAGGTCAGTATTCATTTAAAATCTTGTTAGATCTTGTAGTGAAGTGTTTCAACGAATAATTTCCCTGAAACATCCATAGCTTCTGAGATTATCACATATGGTCGCGAAATCTAATGATCTAGGTTATGACTGCCACACACTATGCTTATCCTGCGTATTCTACTTGACACTTGGGCATTAAAGTCAGGACTTAAACGTTGTTTTTGGCTAGTCCTCGCATTCCAGTCGTACAAGCTTCTCATCTATAGCCTGTGAAATCATCAAATCTTTAAGTACTCTCGAGCTTAATATTTATTTAGTAGAACCAAGCGCATCATCTATAAGCCAACGCTGATATTGATTCATTAGACAGAGTGTTACCGAGTAAACGATACAAGGGCACAGCCTTTTTCTTCTCCTTGTATTCAATTTCCAATTTGATTCACTTCCCTTCTTTGAATTTGATTCTATCGGCACAGATTCAAAGGAGCGTCATTAATGATACTACAGCCTATTGAGTAGGGCTGTTTCAGGTGTATTCTCTTGGTGACAGTGGAAACACATTTGATACGATGAAGAACTTATTCAATGCAAGACACGATGAGAGTCGGTGTAGTGTTGTTTATACTTTTCTGTCAGCGCTTTTTGTTTTTTCCAAGCTGAAAACGCTATACTCGGCTGATTTTCGTGCACATATGCTGGTAATTATCGAATCCCATTCGCTAAGCATAATATTTAAAACTCACTATTTGTTATTATAGTAGAACTTTTGAAAATTTGCTAAAATAAAAGCCATCCTATGTGAAAGTCCAGGTACATCTGCCTCAATCACATTTATCAATGACGATCCATGCTTTGCGATGAAGAATCGTTTGTAATTCTTTACTTCGCGATTTACCCAAAACTGTAATAAATTTGTTGGGATACTGCAAGTCTCAGCAGTGCATGATACCATCAACCTGCATTGGTTAGTTGGATATAGAATATTTGCGTTTCAACGCTTGCCACGCGGGTTTTGTTTTACTGTCAAAGATCAAACTCATCTTGAGTAATTAGACCTTTATATCAACTGCATTAACATGGATATCTACGGCATAACGAGTTCTATATATGTACAAATGAATTAATATCAATGTGATTACCCTGTAACGATATTGGAAGGGAAGAGAGGGGGGGGGGGGGGGAAGGCGAGAAGGATAGGGCAGGAGTTGCATTGGCAGTGAGGAAGTGAGTTCTGCAGGGTGAGTAAATGTCAATCAGAATGAACTGTACATTAAACACACATACTAGGGTATATAAGTGTATTGAAGCACACGACTGGTAAGGAGGGCTATTGAGTGGCGATGGTGGCTCACTAACATACTTGGGGAGAGCATATGAAGTCGAAAGTCGAGACTGTTGCAAGACTAGCGACGTGTAAGGATATATGAGGATCGTCGGCATCTTCAATGTGTGATCACGAGGAGTGTGACTTGGTTGGCATTGTTTGGTTTATGCTTACTGAAGAAAAGTGAGAGAACAAGATCAAGCAGGAGAGCAAAGTAATGTAGACGTACAGCAGCTTCTACACCTCGTATACAGACAAATGGCACTGCTGTGGACGTGACTAGTTTCCACTTATCTTACAGATGTTAACCTGTGGATAGCTTTCGAACACGGTACGTGCCTCCTGAAATGACTCGTTGCCTGTGTAGCGGCATAACAAGTAAATACTCCCAAGTGGGCAGATTTACTAGTGATGAGTGTGTGGAATAGAAAAACAGCAGTTTCGAGGGCTAACTACTGCACAGTGAGTAATGTAATGATTCGAGTGTTAGATGCTCGTGTCTGTGGAGCTGTGCTACTGTGACGTAGATAGTCAATCAGACTTCCACGGGGTTTATCAATCAATACAACAGAAATAAAAGCAACCTGAAATGAATAATAATTACATATAATCTATAATACATCTATGTCCGTCAGCTATATCGAGCCCTAAACATCCTTGAATCAGTTCGAATATGTAATGAAGAAAAGGAGAACTTCAAGTGATCGATAAGCGGAATCGAAGTGGTGCACAACTCTACGTCTTATGTGGTATGAGTTATAAGGACAAGGAAACGAGTAGGAAGAGGAAAGGTAACTAGACTGCAGCACGAGCTAGCTGAAGGTGCTCGACTGCCGCCGTCTTCGGACCATTGCCTGAGTATCTTCTTTGCGTATCCGTTGCCTCGTACCGTAACCATCGCCTATCGTCCTTTAAGGTTACTTTAGCAATTGAGCACGTTATCTTGTCACTCGCATGAGAAAGATACTAAGAAAATACCAAAGAATGTTGCATAGATTGCTGTAATTGGTGGCAAATTATGATTAGCATTACTAGTTAAGAGATCGACAACGATCATTTTATAAATACAGCAATAACTTTTCTACCATAAAGCCTCGATTACCCTCTTTTCAGTTGCCATTGTTATAAATCAATTGTTAATTAAAATTTTTTGAAAAACATCGAAAAGCGCTGATCTTGACACTAGGACTGCCTTCCTGAAAGGCTATCGTGCGCTGAAGCAGCGAAAGGATGCACGTTTGGCCATTCTAGCAATTGGCCTATTGTTCCAATATCATGGCAGATTTGTTGGCAATTTAAGCAAGAGAGTTTGGATTTTCGAACTACTCTTTTTCTATGGAACTTTAAAAAACTACTCATGGGACTTTCACAAAAGTGTATGTAGTAAAAAAGACTATCAATGTTAAAAATCTGCGTCTTTTGTCAAAGAGACGAAAACTATGGAAGACGAACATACCCTTATTGTACAATTCAACTGTCTCTAAAATGTATGAAAGCACCTAATTTATGTGAACGTCTGAAAAAAGCTTGAACTTAGTCGATAGCTGAAATCTAAACAGTTTTAAAGGTGTATTCTATTTTCAAAAGCTTTATTATCACGCCGGAACTGCAAAAACAATGTTATATTTCTCGTTCAATTGTCTCGCTGACCAATGTATAGTCTCCGGACTTTTGACAACCAATCGGCGATAAAATATAAAGTATTTTATCGATGTTTCTGGTTTTTTGACGGACTTCTAAGTGCGTTGTGAGAAGATTGGGTTTTGCAAAACTGAATACCTCTATTATGCGTGCCTTCTAACGATCCCTTAAGAAAAAGGCATCTCTTGCTATTTCTTTGAGCTTTATCGATCATCTAGTAGTTTAAGTCTCATTTATTTCAATGGTGCATGCTTCTTATTGTGGTTGTATAATTGCACTGCAAATGCAAACATAAAATTGTGTTCTTCAATGAAATATTTCTAGCTGAACAGAGAATTTTCTTTCCACTTTTAGCTAACATCCGATAGAATCAATCTCATAGATTTCGATAGCTCTTTTGAATTTTGAAAAGAACTTTTGAATACGCTGCAGCAGCCAAACGAATATTAAGTTTTGCGCAGCGCGGCATTGGCTTCAAGCACAGCGCTCGGCTGTACGTGGACAAAATTTCGCCACATTGGCGCCAAGCCAACACGATTTCACATGTGTATATAAATTTCGCAACAGAAAAAAAGAGTCCGCCACGCATCGATTGCCTTTCAATTGCTTTTTGCTCGTTTTCATCAACTTTCATCAATTATGAGGCTCTATGCTTTGCCAAATGCTGAGAAAGGCTCAGTCATGTTCCCACAAAAACATAGCGTGTTACAAACCGAGCGTCTGTGCTAGTAAGGCCATCAAATAAGTTTTGCGTTCGGTCCGCAGACTTTTTGGTGATGCCTCTTCGGTTAAAGCACACCCTGCGTGTTGAGTACTAATCCAAACTTTTCTGGCTATCACAGCTTAAGGGGACCAATCTATTTGTGTTATGAATTAAACCTTTTAGTGCGCTGTAACAGCCAAAATAAAATTGTGGTCCACACTTATAACCTTTCCGCGTGTCTTTCGTTAAGCAGAGCACATGCCTTGGACTTTTAGTAACTCTTGAATGGTCTAAATTCCGCTAATTCTAGTAATGTAACTAGTTTCTCAGAGGTGAGCTGTAGCAGCCAAAAGAAGATTAGGTGCCGCGCAGTGCAACAATGGCATCTGGCCACCACGCAGAGCAGGTATATTGGCACCAGGTCAACGAGCCATCTCAACTTCCGCCACATTCAGTAAGTCATTGCACTTCAGTTGCTTTTTAGCTGTCTTCTGCTTCTCATCGAGTTCATCTGATCATGAATATTTACTTCGCCAACCGCCGAAAAACAAACCGTCGTGCTCTTACAGAAACACGGCCTATTACAATCCAAACGTCTGTGCGAGAAAAGACATTGCTGCAGTTCTATTTACAAATTGCTTGGCGATGCTACAAGTATAGATCACACGACAAGATCAGAATTAGAATCGAAAAATGCTTCGAGAGCACTCATTTTACTTTCGTTACAGCACTCCGTTTCTTCCACAGTGACTAAAGAGTCAACGTTGATTAAATGGTGCAAGTATAATTCGGCATCAACCACAATGAACCACATCATAGTCGTGGACTGAAATTACTATTTTTTCAAATCACTCTCGGATGCAGCACAGTTTTTTGACCTCTTAGTGATCTTTGTAATGATGCGAGTTTGCCAGCCTTTGAAACAGTAAATTACTTTCAACCCACCTTTTTTTCTCGAAAAACAAAAAAGAAAGAACGTGAATGAGTAAAGAAAACTTTGGAGTATCAGAGACGATCCCGACTTCCAACGAAAATCCCGTATGTGATCCGTGACGCGGATTGATATGCAATCTAGTAGACACACACTGGCAGGCAAAAAGTGCTCACCGAGGGCGAAACCTAATTTACTTTCGACTGTTAGAGCACTTAAAAAAGTAGATTTCAAAAACCGAATTTACCTTCGGAATTATCACGATTTTTTTACCTAATGATCAAAAATTGATCATAAAAACTTCTGTCTGGAGAGAAATTCTTCATTGCGAAACAAAATTTTATTTCGAGAAGTAAGGCGCCATAAATAAGCGATTCGAGAAATAAAATATAGCATGCAACTTCACTTGATTTGAGCTGATCGAACAGCTATCAAATTGTTTCACAAAAGCGTAAATTACGTCTTTACCGAAGGCCTTGAATAGAGTCAAAATAGTGGAGAAGTATTCATTTTTCAGCCATCGTCTACTTGCTCAGTCAATAGTGAACACCGAATAGCAACAATCAACTCTAAATGAGTACTGTTAAGCTGTTTGCGCCTCCAGCATAGAATTTAGACTTCTCGTATTCAAAAACTAATAGGTTATGAAATGATTAAAAGTTAGTTCGTCTAAAAATAATGAGTTTACAAATCTTGATGTGCAAAAAATACACAAAATTCATATATCTATAGTGCACAATCTCTGAGTCGATTCTCTGAAGCGCTTGAGGCCATTAATGTTGATCGGATCTGAGACCTTCTAATCACAAGTGCTTCTACTCTGGGGTACCGTACGTACTCGTTTGTCTTTGTTTCCAACGCGAGCGTTTTCGTCCTCTGCCAACTTTCAATAGCATTCAACACACGATCTACATCTTGAAGGACAGTATTAGGGGCTTTCGAAAACTTATTATCAAGTACCGTTATAACTACTCGTATCTCTATTCATTATTCGTCTGTAATGCACTGTCAGCTCAATGAACCCACTGAGCACTTGCGCAGGCAGTGGGAAAATGTATCAAAGAGAGAGCCTTGAGGATGAGGAAGATAGTGACGAGCCATGGAAAGTTGACAACGACCAGTTGAAGGCAATAATAGAAGCTGATCCTCTTGAGACTACACGAGATGTTGTACAAGAACTCATCGTCAATGATTCTACGGTCGTTCGCTATGTGGGTGGCACAACGAATGCTTCAAAGATTGAACGGATTGGCTTGCGAAAATCTGCCTCATCCATCAAATTCTCCGAGAATCTCTCATTGGCTGCCACTTCTTCAAGCTTTGCACGGGAGCCGCTTCCACAATCAAGAGAATGCAGAAAATGCTTTTCAAGAGTTTGCCGAATCGCGAAGCACCGCTTTTTATGCTAGGGGTGCAAGCAAGCCTATTTCTCGTTGGCGAGTATGTGTTGATGGTATTGGTTGCCATTCTAATTGATAGAGGGTGTTTGAACTAAATTTTGATCACTTGAAAATTTACCATCTGAAACTTTTACTACTTTAGCACCAACCTGATATTAGTGGTGCCCGTTCGAGTCATTCGACAATCAGCGCGTCGACAAGTGATACAGGTGATAACAATGTAAACAAAGTAGCCTTATAAGAAACTTATGCTCATATAACATTCGAGAAAATAGTTTTGTAATAACAGGGGCCAAAATTAGCTGGCTTAGAACAGTACCGCATTGAATGTGCATGAGAAATACTGTGACAAATATTTTTCGCTTATCAATTCAAATAAAACGGCGCAGAATTGCTCATTCACCGTCATTTAACGTTGATAAATCTCACAGCAGGGTCGGTGATTAAACTAGGCTGACTGTGCTTCGATTTGTCATCCGCGAAATGAGCAAAATGGTTCTTTACGATTCAAGTCAGACAGCTGGAGATTCGCTCTAAAATCTTGAAAATGAGTACATTTATATTCTTCGAATAAATACTGCACCGATCACTATAGGATGAATTTCGTATGGTAAGAAATGTCTAGAAGATTTTTCAATCCGTTAGAGGTGCAATCGCTGGTAAAGCGCTCTTCGAAATCCCAAATCTAATACACCATATGATTCGCAGCCATTTTATAAACTGGGGAACGAATGCTACTGCGATCCAATGATGAAAATGTTGAACGCGAATTGATTGCAGTTTTCTCCTTGCAAGGCAGCAATATGTGTTTTGAAGCTTTATTGTGGGTGAAAATCTTCGAACTACCTCAAGATATTTGAAGGCAGAATGAGCCGAAATTATTGCTTATTATGGGCTAACAGCGATTCGGTTCTCTATATCACCTCCTCCAAATATTTGCACAATTGAGATGAACCGTTGAGAAGTTGTAAGAGATGCACAATTGAAATGAGGCCTTGTGTACAAAATGTACAACAGCAAATTCTTTTCTGTTTGCATGTCACATGGAGTTTGCCACAATTGCGCTCGTTTCCTAAGCATCCACTTGGATGAGAAACTTATAACGTTTGAGAAAATGAGCAAAAGGTTCTGCTTAGAGCCATTTCAGTTGCATTGTTGGCAACGTCTACTGTATTCTATCATCAAAATTCGCGCTCTTTTCGTAGTCTAGAAATCCTCTAGAACGGCGAAGATGATGTTCCTGTAGTTGCCTTTTTCATATATTTCTGGCATAATTTCTCTTTCGCTCCTTCATATTAGTGAATTTTTGGGGGCATTCCAGCCTAACTATTGCGACTATTGCTTCTCAGAAATTTGATGTCACAAAAATGTTTCTATGAAAAACTTTGGTGCCTTTCTATCGATTGATGTCTTCTTTTTCAGAAATTCTCGCGAAAGTGCAATTGCAAATCTGACACATTGTCGTTCGCTAACAATTTAATTTGTGGAAGGCCGGGATTTTATGTTCGAGCATCAGAAATGTTTAGGGGTGGAGAGAATTCCAGCCACAACTTTCAACAAAATGGTGCATTCATCAACCTTCTGTCCATGTGAATCTTAGTGCAAATCATTGCTGTTCAACAGTTGAAATGTATTTCATTTCAATGGCCAGTTTTTCTATACTCAGGATAACAAATCTGTCAGAAAACGTGTTCTAACAGACCTTATTATGAATTTAGCAAGCTGTAAAAATTGAAGTTCTTGAAAAACTGAAGAGCTGCAAAGCGACTTTAACCACCTTCCAATGCCAAATCCGTTGTTTCTTCGCCAATAAGGTTGTAAGAATAATGGGAAATTTGTTCTCAGCATAATCCAAAACTCTTGTATAAAGTTTTAGGGCAAAAGTAGTCATGGCCAGAATTCTGACTGGATCGTTTATGGTTTCGCTGGAGGTTACAATATCGACGGTGTTTGGATGTGGAGTGATGCCTGCTGGTCAAGGTATAAAACAGAAAATAGTTATGGTATCAAATAAGGTGGCATTCTTAATGAGAGATTTACATAATCTAGTCGAATTAACGCATCACACACTTCATCATCTCAAAATATCTGATCCAATCATTATGATGAAAAAAATAAGAATTTTGAATGAAAATAAAAGAACAACACTCAGAATGACTATTTGAAATATCAGAAGATCTAAGGAAGATCTTTTGAGATCAGGATAAAATTTTTGACTGTCAATTACAAAAACGGCGGGATTTTGTTATAGAGCGTAGTAGGCCCTTCACACGTCACCGGCTTTACAACTTTGCCTGTTGTCATGGCCTACTCGACCACAACCACTGTCCAAGACGAGTTTCCCTGGTATTGCAACTAGCGAAGCGGGAGCTATTGGATTTGTACAACGACTTTTCATGCAAACAGCAAGCTCAGACCGCTCAACTATCGCACTCTTTTTATTTTCCTCAAATATCAGAAAACGGAAAAGAGAGCTGAACTTTTAGACAATGCTCCAGGTTTCCAGTAGTTACATAGCTTGCATAGTTTAATAAGTCTGGTTATACACACTTCACATTCGCTTTGTCAATCAATGAAAAATTTTGTTCGTCAGATCTTTGATGTGCTCGAACGCCAAGGTCGTAGGGCACTTCTACCCGATGCTGTGATCTCAACCATTTTGGACCAACTTAACGTTATGATCAGCTACAAACTACTAAGATGTGAGATGGCTGTTCCCCCAGATCAGATGTGTAAGTCTTTAATATTGAAAACCAATTGAAATATTGCAGATGAAATTACAACAGCCATCAAAAAAGCTGATTTCTTTTTTATTATTCCTCAAACAATAAAATGAGCGACCTCTGTATAAACATGACAGAATGTCCTAGATAGAAAAAATTCACATTGTAGCAGCGACCGAAATTATATAATATTCAAAAAATTTCCTTCAGAAAGAAAGAAAAAGTAAAGTTTTTGAAGAGTAGGAAAAGAAGAGTAAAACTCTCTTTAGTTTTTTCAGCTCTTTATTGTGGTGGAAGAATTTTTTTGAAGATTCATAGTTTCTTGCACTAATGATGAAAACTGCTTGCACCATTGTCGGCAGTACGGTGACGGGAATTTGCACTACTACGGCAAACGTGAAACGTGATTCAGGAATGGCAACAGTGACAATATCGCCCATTAACGCCACAATCTCAGGAACTCTCACGGTTTGAGCTTTCCTTCTTCTTCCAGTTTTTTTCTGCAAGGCAAAAAGACCCGTGTAGACCTCGAACATCATCATGGCGAATTGCTCGAAGTCTATGTGGCAAAGTGTAGTGGACAGGGCGGTTCAAACCTTGCATTGGGTCCATTTGAGTCGCACTTCTTCTCTGCAATTGCCACTGTCCGTGGAAACTGAAATATGAACTGATTTAATCTGATAAGGATATGACATATTTTGAGCCATAGGTCTAGTGCTATATAGGCGCCTATTTCGTCCTATTGGGACTCATCAGTAGCAACCTCCCTCGGTTCCGTCGATCCCTTGAGGTGAAATAATCCTCTAAAGGAACCGACGCCGAGTAAAATTAAGCACCCAAAGTAGGATGATGGTATTACCTGACTTTGTGGTGACCGGCAGTCGAGCTTACGGCTTTTAAAATGAACTATACTTCTGCTATCGACTGCTTTTTTACAGATCCGCTCAAAATGATTTAATTTGATAAGGATGTGACATATTTTGAGCCATAGGTCTAGTGCTATATAGGCGCCTATTTTGTCCTATTGGTATAGTATAGTTCATTTTAAAAGCCGTAAGCTCGACTGCCGGTCACCACAAAGTCAGGTAATACCATCATCCTACTTTGGGTGCTTAATTTTACTCGGCGTCGGTTCCTTTAGAGGATTATTTCACCTCAAGGGATCGACTGAACCGAGGGAGGGTGCTACTGATGAGTCCCAATAGGACGAAATAGGCGCCTATATAGCACTAGACCTGTGGCTCAAAATATGTCATATCTTTATCAGATTGAATCATTTTGAGCGGGTCTGTAAAAAAGCAGCCGATAGCAGAACTAATATTATTGTTCGTCGATATTTGTTATAGCATCACTGCAGCAATAAACTGGCAAACCACTGAGATAATGATGTCAAAACAGTACAGCAAAATGCATCAACCCTTCTGAGATGAAATGTATTCATTTGAATGCACGGTTTCCTAGTAGTCTTTTCCGTTGAAAAAAAACCTTGAAACTTATATGTTAGGCGGCGACAAGTTTATAAACCTATCTCATTCGCTATCCAGGAACTTTTCCTAGTAGTGTTAGTAATCGATCGGAAGCTCAAATCTCTGGCTACAGCCACACTTTGTCGGTTTTTCAAACCACACTTTTATAAAGCTGTAAAATCTAAAATAAGTTTTACACTGGCCTTTAGACTTCATTTCTATCACGCGCATAATTCGCTGTAAGCACGAAAATTGAGTTTATATACAAGGGACAGCAAGCAGATTGTGCGATAATTGCCTATGCCGTGAAGGTCTCCTTTGTTGAACAACAACACGGTATTCCTGCTTTTCGACTGAATGGAAACCTCGCAAACTGACATGCAACGAGTGAAGAGCCGAGCAAAGGTGTTAATGAGAATTGGTGGTAGGCTTTTCAGGCGTTCTAGTCTAATTCTGTCTGTGCCGGGTGTTGGTCTGTTCTTCACCGGCGATTTAGCATGTCGGAATTCGGGAGGGAGGACAGGTGAACGACAAATTCATCCTCTTCCAATTTATATGACAGTAAGAGGACATTGCTAGCGAAAAGATCCGAGTAACACTGTTGCATGATTTTCTCCATTGCCCTTATGGACGCTGTAAGTGTCCAATTAGGGCATCGGAGTGCAATCATCTTGGTCTTGTAGTTGGCAAAGCTTCACTGGGCTTTGCTAATGCTCTTTCCAGCTTCTGCCATAACTGATTCTCGTCGTTCTTTCTTCTCTTATCGATTCTCTGCAGCGTTTCACATGTTCGGACGTCATGTTTCAGTTGCCTATAGCTCGTGCGACTCTCGTTGACGTATCAGCTCGAGTGTCTGCGAAGACAAGCGTCTCTATGTGACATTAGGACTATCGGCTTTCATAGCGCTAATATGAAAATATTCAACGAGCTGGTCGCATTGTTCGTCGATGTTGTCGACAACGGTATCCTCCCAAGAGTTGATAAATGATTTAAATACATCCCAGTTTATGGCTGTTCTGGGAATTCGTTGTTTGAATTCTCAAAAATAAGCATAACATTGGAATCATTCAAGCTTGCGCTATTGAATGATTACTGACAAATAGAAGGAAAAGCTCTGTTCGGCAAGGTTTAAAGCACGCACCTTTCCTTTCTACAGCAGCGCTATCAAAAGAGCTTTTCCAAAAAGCAAACATATCTTTTTGTTTTTCGAATCTTGTGCTAACAAATGAGTACTAGCATTCTGAGTAAGGAGTTATATCCAGAGAATTGTAAGCGGGATAAGAAAAAAAGCACGCGATCATGTGAGAGTGTTCTTATGAAAAATTCTTACCCAGCAACTGAGATCGGTTTATAGATTTGTCGCCGTGTAACATATGAGTACCAATACTTTTTCTCAAGACTCCTTTTTGATCGAAAGCTCAGATCCCAGGGAGTACAATAATGTTATTTCGTTGAATCGTTGCTTGTGTACTTTGCGATAGAGTTCTCCTGTTTGACTCGCCTTGATTTGTCCCGCCACGAGAACGATAAAGTTGATGCCAAGGGCAATTGAGTGACGACGTCAAAAAATGAGTGATTGATTCGAGGTACATGACCGGAAAGGATAACTGATAGCTGATGTTTTGACACCTAGTTAACATTATCGAAAGATGAATATAAAAAGGCAAAGAAAACGACAAGCAATGAGATTGAAAAGAGTAATGAAATGCCACTGTGGGCGTGAACCTCTCCATCGCCACCTTTTTTTTTACCACTGAGCAACCATTTCATCGACAGGTGTCCGCCACCGGCAAGGTCCGATAAACATGCAAATTTCGTCGCCTTCAGATTACGTGAGGCAGTATCCAAAGGATACAGTTTTATACCTATTCGATAAACTTATTTTACATTTTAATCCTTTACACAGATTTGTATTATCTATGGTATGTCCATGAGCGACGCAGAGGAAATAACAGTTGTTTGGCGACACAACTGTTATACTCCCCGTCCCTTGAAAGAATGGTGCACGCGACCTTTAATCTGGAGTGTTCCGGCTATGAGGTGTAAGCTGGTACCCCGTTACCTCTCTGCTTCTGATTGGCTATGATCCCATGATAGTGACTGTATAGCCCGTAGTGCTGTGGTTTTACCTTGTCGAGTACGAAAGTTATAGTCTTTGTTGTTGACTCCGATGTGTCACAGTCGGCTACGGCTTCTCTGCTGTTATAGTTGGGTGTTGTGTTATTTTGTACTGTTGTGTGGTCTAGTTCTAGCGGAATCAACATATTGATTGGGCATCTTATAGTTTTGCAATTTGGCAATTCGTCTCTTACTACTCCATTGGAAGCGTTGAATTTCGTAATGCGTGCTACTTTCCATGCGCGTCGTGGTAGTATTGGTTCCGATATGAGCCACTACCATTACTTCTTTGGACTCAATGAGCATGTTCTTTTATTATCGATGTAAAGTTTGTGTGACTCCCTCAGGCTCGTGAGATAATATTGATTCCATATAGTCCAATATCGTTCGATTAATGTGTGGTTTGATCGCAAAGCTTCTTTCACTTGTTGACGTGTACACAGTTGTACTGCTTCATGTGAAGGACGGTATTCTGATCATCGCTGTGACCTACAATTTTCTCGAAAGGATAGGTGAGGATGATGTCACGTTGTATGAAGTCTATCGGTCTTACAATATAGAAGTCTACAAAGTCCTCTACATGGTTAGTCACAGTTTCGTGAGGAAAAAGTTGAATACATTGTCAGACCTAGTTGTGTTCCGGGTTCCTCGTCTTGCGAAGATTCCTCAACGCTAAGAATTGACATGTCCCGAACCATTGCGATGTGGAGTAACCGTGTTGTTGCACATGTGAGTACAATCCCATAGTCTTTATTGGATATTGTTTCTTTTCGTCCTTAATGGTCCAAAATAGTCGATGCCAACATGTTGAAATGGTCTTGTTCGTATAACCCGTGTTTGTGGTAAGTCGTCCATTTTCGAATACTTGTAAGGGAGGCTATTCAGTTTTTGGCACGGATATACCTTCTGACAGTTTGCCATGCCGGGTGCTTAATCGTGGTATCCAAAATCGTTTTCCTACTTTGGCCATTGTTTGGCTTGTACCACAGTGATACGGGAGGTGAGCATCTTTCACTATTATTAAGCCATTGGAGTCTTTGGCTGAATCAAAGTTGGCAGTTGCGTTTCCTAAGGTAAAGATGTCCTGCCCAGTCGTCCTTTGCAACGTATGACTGTGCTGTCACCTTGGTAAGTATTTAGATTTTTTAAAGGTTTTGGGAAGTAGGAACTGCAATATGTAGCTTGGTGATTTCGTACTAGTACTTTCAGTGCCATCTCGTATTCGCCTGCTGTGATGCATTCTTCCGATGTGGCTGCTATTAACTCTGGAATACGTTGGTGTATTCGGTCTCTCATTTCTCTGCGTATCCTCGAGATTATTTTGTTGATGAATTTCAGAACCTACGCTGTCGTTAGTTTTGCCGCTGTGAGTTCGTTGACTCTGTTCCAGTCGAGTAGTTCTTCAATAGGTTTGCTCGTTGTAAATGTCACCGTAGAGTTAGTTTTTCATGGTTTTGTTGAGACTATCGTGGGTGGATCTTCTTTGGTTTCATCGTATGATAGTTTGAAGAGATTATTGAGCTTCACTGCTGTGTCTGTGATAAATTTGGGCCCCTTCCACCAGATGTGATCTTTCAGTTCCGTTTTGTTTAGCCCTCTAGTGGTGCGGTCTGCTGCGTTTTGGTTGCTGGCGACGTACCCGAAGCGGAGGGGTAGTTTTCTGTGCTGTGCTCTACCCTGTATTTCTTCAATCTGGTTTTTGACCAACACGCTAGGTGCCTTTTCCGTTTTTTCCGATCGTATCCAGCTTAGAGCGATTTTCGAATCTGAAAGAATTACTACTTGCGTTATTGGTGTATGATATTTGAGGGCGGTGTATATTGTATGAGCTAACTGAGTTGCCATTGTCAGTGCATTCAATTCCAATTTTGGTATAGTTGAAGTAACTTTGAGTGGAGGTAATTTCGATTTGACTGCTAATAGTTGTGAATTATTGTTCGCCACGAGTTAAGCGCAGGTTGCCATGCATTGTTTCCTTGCATCTGCGAAGAGGACTAATTTACTGGGTGTTTCAATTTGAGTAATTTCTCGCGGAATGGTGAATTCGAATCCGTTGTGGTCTTCTGTTATTTTGACCCAATGATCGACGTGCTCCTTGTGCAACGGTGTGCCCCAAGAATAGTTGAGGTTTCCTAGGCTTCGCAACAATAGTTTCCCTCGTAAGGTGAGTGGTGTGAGCCATCCAAGTGGGCCATAAATGACCGCAACTAGTTCGGCAATTGATCGCTTTGTCAATTTACTTTTGTTTGGGTAACTGCATGAGAGAAAGAGTTCATCTTCGAGTGCATGCCACATAATTCCTAGATCCTTTTGTTTCGTAGTTGATGCCAAATACTGCGGGGGTATTTTGCGTAAAGTCCGTTGATCATTTGATAAGAACTGTCTTAGGTTCATGCCTAAGTCTTAGAAGACGTTTCAATTCTTTGTATGTCTTCAAGGCTTCCCACGTTGATTTGGCTATCATAATAACATTGTCGACGTACGTATTTTCCAACAAGTCTTCAAATAGTGCAGAGTTTTCTGTATAGTTGCTTAAGTGGCACTTGATAGTTTCTGCTAGAAGAAATGGTGAGCAGTTGAGGCCAAAGGTGACCCGTGTGAATTTATAAACGAGTAGATTTCTTGAGTTACAAGGTTGGCTGATGTCCTTGATCCATAAAAAGTGTGCAGCGTCTCTGTCTTGTTCCTGCAACGGTACATGATGAAAGGTTTTCTCCACGTCGCTGATTAGCGCAATTTTCCCGATGCAGAATTATAGGAGAATGTCACATATCTGCGGCAAAATAGTTGGCCCTATATGGAAAACATTGTTTAAAGACGGTGACAACCGTGAGTGTGCTGAAGCGTCGTAAACAATTCTTAACTTTGCAGTTTCCTAGTGCGGGGTGTGTACGCGTGGTGCAGGAGATAGTGAATGATAGCTCCGTTATTTAATCGTGATTCACCGACTTCTTCTTCAATGTTTTGCTGCAATTGTTCGGTAATAGTTTTTTGAAATTAACGCAATATAGTGGGGTTGTCTTTTAGAATAGCGAGTGTGCCTGGAGTCTCTTGACTGCCATACCTCTGTAGTGGTTGCAGTAGTGAATGCCTCGTTGAATTCTATGTGTTAGTATACCTGCCACGCGGATTAATTTATTAGAAATTATAGCCAGAATATATCGCTTATAGAAAACAACCTATAATAAATAATAATTACATATAATACAATCATATCCTTCAACCAATCCAATTGGCGGAGCAAAAAGGTATATTTCGCAATAGTCGTTATATCAATACATTGTAGTAGCTCGACTAGTAGCTATTTCGTAACATGAGTAGTATGTCAGCGTGTGTCAAATACATGAGGACAAAGAGCGAGAACCAATTGTAGTCAGCTTAAAAGGTTTGCAAACGTCAGTCAGGAGATGGGGAACCAGGGAGGCTATCGTGGTCGCCTCGGAATTACGAAACCCCAGGGCGGTATGACGGGTCGACGATGTGTGAGTTTCATAGCCGTCATAAGTCATATAAGTCTCACACTGTATGTTCGAGATCGTCTCACGAGCCTGCTACCCATCCCTAGGGGTAAGTTGCCCACGACCCCTACCATTGGGCACGTCTCCGTGACCTGGGTTTGCAATTACAAACTCTAGTGCAACATCGAGCAATCATTCATCAAGTAAAAGGTGGTGAACAAAATTAACGTTTATGGACAAAGTCAGCAATCAGCAACTGAGCTGAGCCACATCGAGTCATAAACAATAATTGTAAGTGATCGATAAGCTAAAGGGAGAAGGAAACGAATACGAAGACGAAAGGTAACCCGGCGGCCGCATGGACCAGTTGAAGGCGCTCGACTCTCGTCGTCGTCGGCCCATGGATTGCGTAACTCCAGTCCATGCTGCGCACCAGTCCTCCTGTAGCGGCGCCACTCGCGTCCAAGTTTACCTTAACAATCAAACTCATTATGTTATCACTCATATAGAAAGATAATATAAAAATAGCAATGAATGTTGCATGATTTGCTATAACCTCTGTTGCTTGGTAATGTATGTACGTCCTGCCTCCATGGTAGTTACACGTACTAGCCGTCGTGCCTTTTTTGTATCGTGCTTTCGAATCGCTTCCAGACTTCCATGTTTCATTGTTGACGCTCTATTATGTTGGAATCTGTGAATTCTTGGACTCCTGCGGATTCAAGGGTACAGAAATCGTTCCATGACTGTTCCTTTGTGGTTGTTTGAGTAGACCGTATGGTGCGCTCAACCAGCACCGTGCTATCATGGGCCACCATACAATGGTTGTGGTTGGCTCCTACAACAAGGTATCCTAGCTTAGGAGGGATCAGTTTCAGTCCCGATGGTAATGCATAGGTTGGCACTGATTGAATCTGTAGTAAGGAGAACACATCTGAGCAACCGAGTAGGATTTCTGGGTGAATATTATCTGCTAACGGGTCAATGGAGGGGCGTATGTTGCTACGAGCTGAGACGCTTTTGTCTTCTTCACTAAGTGGGATGCATTTGAATGGTTTTGCACGCGATTACATATCGTTACTACGATGCCGTGTTTTGTTCTTTAGTTATCAATCATTTGTAATGTCGTAATCACACAGGTCTGCTTGATCGCTTTTAGGCATCCAGTTTATGGATATTTAGATCGATGGAGTCGATCGCGAGCAGTCGAAGACCTTGGGGGTATTTTTCGTAATAAATGATCAGTCTGACCCTGTATCAAGCAGTTTGTCTATTCACTCCTTACTCTTGATGTCTCAGTTGAGGGCTAGGCCTTGCCCTATAAATACCTGTTCACTGGACATGAGATTGATGTTTGCTTGTATCACTGTGGAATCTGTTTCTGGCTATTGATCAGTGGCTATTGCATTGGTTCTTGCACTGGAAGACAGCTCCTTCTTGTGGGCTGTTGGCGCTCTTGTAGCTGTTATGGGGCTTTCTTTTTTTTTGTTCTGTTGAAGCAAATTGTTAGTTTATAATATTCTGCTTCCTGCATATAGAAATGGTGTCCATGTAGGTGACAAATCCACCAAGAGCCACCTTGGCAAGTGGGTGTCTTATGGTACTTTGATGACATTGATTGCGTATTTGCTTGACGTTTAATCTCCTTTCTATGCTTACAACGTTGTGGCAATCGTTTGGTGAGTGCCCTGTTTTTCGCAATAGAAACACGGTTTTATTATTATTATTTCTGCTGATTTGAATGGGCTTGTGGATGTAGTGATTACGGTAGTGAATGTCCTTCGAATGATATGTGTTGGTGTACCTGCCACGCGGATTGATTTGTTGCGAATAACAGCCAGAGTAAATCGCTAATAGAAAACAACCTAAAATAAACAACAATTACACATAATATACTCATATCCGCCAACCAGTCCAATTGGCGGATCAAAAGACATATTACGTAACAGTCGATAAATCAATACACTGTAGTAGATCGACTAGTAGCTACTTCCTAAGTATGTAGTATGTCAACGTGTGAGTATGTAGTATGTCAGCGTCGTTAGTATTAGTAGTAAGACGACGTGGGTCAAACACGTGAGGACTAAGAGCGAGAACCAATCGTAGTCTACTTAAAAGGTTTGCAAACGTCAATCAGGAGACGGGGGAACCAGGGAGGCCACCGTGGTCGCCTCGGAATGACAAAACCCCAGGGCGGTATGCTGGGTCGACGATGCGTGAGTATCATAGTCGTCATAAGTCATATAAATCTCACATTGCATGTTCGATATCGTCCTGCGAGCCCGCTACACATCCTCGGAGGTGAGTCACCCATGATCCCCACCACTGGGCTCATCTCCGTGACCTGGATTTGCAATTACAATCTCTAGTGCGACGTCGAGCAGTCGACCATCAAGCAAAAGATGGTAAACAAAAATACGTCATATGGACTAAGTCACAATTAGCAATTGAATCGGGCCTCATCACGCAATAAACAACAATTGTAGGCGAACGATAAGCTAAAGGGAAGATGGAAACGAATGCGAAGAGGAAAGGTAACCACACGGTCGCACGGGCCAGTTGAAGGCGCACGACTGTCTTCGACGTCGGCCCATTGCCTGCGTACCTCCACTGCGTATCAGTCCTCCCGCATCGCAACCGCCACCATTCGCGTTCAAGTTACCTTAACAATCGAGCACGTTATGTTATCATTCGCGCAGAAGGATAATATAAAAATAACAATGAATGTTGCATGGGTTGCCATAGTGGAGGATTTCCAACATTTGTGTCCCAGACATCATATCTGAGGTTGACTTTTTTGCGCACTTGGTTTTGAGGTTGGAGATCCTCTTTAATGTACTCTTTGATACTTGCCAGCAATTCTTCCGTCAATCACGCGCTTTCTCTTTGACGTACTTTCTGCATAACTTGGCGTTGGACATCCTTTTTGAACCTCTCAAGCATTAGTTATTGCAGAATCGTACCATCTATCAGTTCTTCTTTTCGTTTCAACTGGAGGGCAATAGATTAAAGTGAGTCACATAGTTTTTCCTGACTCCTTAGGCGGAAGCTTTTTGCCTCGAGTGTGAGTAATTTTCGCAAAATTTGTTCGATGATGCTTTGCCGAGTCCCATATTTTTCTGTCAATTTTGCTGTTACTAAGAGATATGCTTCTACTGACGGATTGCAAATTTAGCTATTTATTTTGGGTTCTCCTTGAATGGTTCTAAGTAGATAATTCATCTCTAGAAAACCATTTAAGGGTCGTGAGTGCACAGTGTGATCAAATGCTCCCCAGGATGAGTCCCATTCCCAAGTTTACAAGCTGAATATCGGGATTAGAATAGGAGGTAAGGTTCAAGTTGTCACTTTGGCGATGCGGTTAGGTAATTTGCTCGGTGGGCCAATAATGGCGTCCGTGTGAGTTTTAAATATGCGTTCCAACTCATCTGGAAGTTTCAGAAGTTTGGCTTGTGGACTGTTGTCCTATCGATCAGATTAGTGCTTTTTTCGTTTTAACCTCGACTCGTACTTGGATTTGTCCTAGTAGCAGTGTGTTAGGGTCGAGGCGATCTGCTGCTATGTTGTAATTGTCCAGTGCTATTTGGACAGCGTTCATTTGGGTTTCGATATCATCTTTGCTTGTTTTAGCTCATCTTGCAGTGAAATGATGTACACCTTATGATCAGCTTCTTCGGATGGAGCGATGGGGGCTGTTGATAAGGTCTCGGTGGTCGTCTAGATAGGTCTCCAGACGATTAATAATGTTTGTTAAGACTGCTTGGTGCGCGGCAAGATTGGACGTCATGGGTGAAGTCAAAATACGAGCTTTTCAAAGTTAAATTTTCAGAATATTCCTTTATGAAAAAGAAACCGCGTACCTTTGCTCTTCTCAAGCTGAGGCTGTTCGCTTTTTACTGATGAAATCTTCGTTCGGCCAATGCACCACTATCTCAGTTCCAGTGATAGTTGAGTCGTTGCTTGTATACTTTGCGATAGAGTTCTTCTGTTTGACTTGTCTTGATTTGTCCCGCCAAGCGGAATTTTGGGATGGGCTTTATCCTTATAACGAGCAACCTAAATACATCAAAATATATACACATATATCTACAACAACCATCATGAGCATTAACGATGGGAACTTATTTATACGAGAGAACGATAGACTTGATGTCAAGGACAACTGAGTGACGACGTCGAAAAATGTGTGACCAATTCGAGGTACATGAACGGAAAGGGTAATTGATAGCTGATGTTTCGACACCTAGCTAACATTATCGACAGATGAGTATGAAAGGATAAAGAAAACGAGCAAGCAATGAGATCGAAAAGAGGAATGAAGTGCCACTGTGGGCGTGAACCCTCTCCATCGCCATCTTCTTTGACCACTGAGCAACTATGTCGTCGACAGGTGTTCGCCACCGGCAAAGTCTCGGGTACACCGCGATCTCGGGTCGATAAACATGCAAATTACGTCGCCTTCAGATTACTTGGGCAGTATCCACAAGATACAATGGTATACTTTATCGATAAATTTGTTTTACATTTTAATCCTTTACACAGATTTGTATTATCTATAGTATGTCCATGTGTGACTCATAGGAAATAACAGATGTTGGGTGGAACAACTGCTATAACTATGTTCAGTTCATAAAAAGCTTTTTATTGCGTTGTGGCAGTGATATAAATAATATATTGCACCCTTGATTTGATTTATGTGACCTGCTGAGTTTTGCGTGTAGCGAATTTTGCATTATGTTGGATATTCTTTCATAGCGTAGGCTTTGGCAATTCTAGTGCTATATTTGGTTTTTCAAGGCGGCTACGTAGAGCGCTTCACGATCGGAAGGAAGATCACCTTTCGCATCCGCATTTGAATTAGTTAGCTTGTTACTGACATTACAGGCAGATTGTTGGTACTCAAAAGTGAAGTTCATGTGATAGATGCATTTATTGCTACAAAAAGATAAAACATTATTGAGAAAATCTTTATAAGGGCATTTTTGGTCTAAAAAAAGCCAAGTGTCTAAGCAATCTTCATTTTTTACGCGTAAGCGACATCCTAGCTAGGAAGAACGTTCTTACTACCTTTATTGAACATCTCTATCTCCTGTCTTGCTAAGGTTGCGCATGTCGTGCAGCAAAGCGCATGTGCCGCAGTGGTTAGAAGTGCTCTGCGTCGCACACGAGGTCAATGGTTCGATCTCGCGCTTATGGGTTACCAAGCCGTCATCCCCCGGGGTCGGTGAATTGGTACCAGACTGGCCTGAGACTTGTCTGTTAGGATAAGCACCACTGACTCGATTCGGGGAGAGGACACCTCGAGTCATTGTAGAAACCAGATATGCATTCAATCACCTCAAGCGAAGCTAAAAATTGAAGACGAATGTATGGCGCATCCATCAAGGAATTGGTCAACCCCGCGAGCTTTATTTTTATCCTTTTATCTCCTATCTTGCCGAAGCGTTATTCTAAAATACGTTAAAAAATACGATAATGACCATCTACTCATTGTTTTTTAGTTTTCATAACATCTGATTACTGTACAAAGAAAAAGAATAAAGCTCTCGGCGTTGAGGGATGCGCCATGCATTCGTCTTCAATTTTTAACTTCGTTTGAGGAGATTGAATACTTACCTAGCCTTTACAATGACTCGTGGCCTCCCTCCAAACCGAGTCAGTGGTGTTTATCCTTCCAGACACGTCTGAGGCCAGTCTGATACCATTTCACCGACCACGGAGGGATGGATGGCTTGGTGAACCATGAGCGCGAGGTCGAACCATTGCGTGTGCAATGCAGTGCACCTCTAACCACTGCGCCACATGCTCTCTTCAGGTAACTGTAGATGGTTGGACTGTTAGAGCCAAAAGATTTCTATCATTATGTTCTTTGCACAACTTATTACTGCTGTATTTGGCATTACTGTTGAGCGAATGCTAAATACATCGTGATTGCGTAGTAAACTGGTGTTGTGTTCACAAATTTGAGACACACATTCTTAAAAAGAGTATGAACGTGTGGAGTAAATCGTGATGCCAACAATAACGAACCAAAAGTTGTTTGAAAAATATGGGAAAGAAAGCCTAGCGAAATAACGAAATTCCCATGCCGCTTGTAAATGTGGTAAACGCAGCAATTTCTGCAGCCTTCGTAAGAGCCCTAGTGCATAACGAGGTAAATTCAAATATAGTGTCCCTTTTCAAAGGAAATGGAAAATCTGCATGTGAAACGTTACAAGACAAACCATGATTTGCCTTGAATTTGAAGAAGTGTTGAGTCATCACTGATTATACATTATGAAACTAGTTGGGGAACGATTGGATAGAAACATTGAAAGATCTAAGCCAAATAAGTACGCCTTAACAAGCCAAGACACATGGTTGGCATAATAAATAAAACGTCATGGAGCTTGCGTTTTTCCATTATACTTTTAAAACGTCGCGTTATCCTCAATGGTCGCACTTCATTAACTACCCCAAGTAAATGTTATAATGGAAATAGGAGACTTAGCAAAGCAGGCGTCAATAAATTCATGTTATATTATTCCATCTGTTTGTCAAAACTTTCACAATTTTTTCCCCTTTGCCAATTTTACGTCTCAGTTTTGTTCACTTTGAATTAGAGTCACACCCTTCAGAGTACATTCTGCTATGTTCCAATTTATTCATTAACTTTTCCGAAGCTCTAAAGTATCTTTAGTATAATTCCTGATTTTATTTTTTGATAAGGATATGATATATTTTGAGCCATAGGTCTAGTGCTATATAGGCGCCTATTTCGTCCTATTGGGACTCATCAGTAGCACCCTCCCTCGGTTCCGTCGATCCCTTGAGGTGAAATAATCCTCTAAAGGAACCGACGCCGAGTAAAAACTAAGCACCCAAAGTAGGATGATGGAATTACCTGACTTTGTGGTGACCGGTAGTCGATCTTCCGGCTTTTAAAATGAATCATACTTCTGCTATCGACTGCTTTTTATTTTTTGAGCCAGACACGTGATGTTACATTAAACTTTATTTGACAGCTGACGTTTCGGTAGTTCGCCTTCTTAAGAGCCTGGAAATGTCACATTGTCCGCAATCCAATCAGTCAAACACCTTTTAGAAAAAATCACCAGACCTAGATTTCAATCGCATTAAGCACAAAATCAACTCTCGACATACTCACCGCTTTTTTATATGTGTTCCACTGAATTATTCGAATGGAGATCACCGGAAGGAGATCACATAGGCTTGTAATGCACCTTACCCATCAAAACAACAGTTCACGAGTGATAACGAGGCATTCCTCCCTGCGGTTTATAGTTGGATTGGTAGTGTAAAGCCAGAGTGCTCCCGGAATTTTTCGCGCTGACGTTTCTGTTCCTGCGCAATGATGGGACTTCGATCTCAAAATCAATTCCGTCATGTTTCTTTTCTTTATGCATCCCTAGCGAGGTGTCCCGTCTAGTAAGTCTTTGTCAGCCAGGTGTTTTCTATGCGGGCATAGAGCAGCCTACCAGTTTTGCCAATATATTTATCGCTACACGCTTTGCAAGAGGTTAGGTAGACTGTACCCACGTTCATGCAATCACCGTCTCTGCCGTTAGGACATATTTTACAATCTTTCATTATACAGAGGCGGTCATATAAGCGGTTGCGAGCTAGTTGGCGTTTTAGAGTATTTGGTGCTATGCTCTACACCCGCTCTTTTCAAACAGCGTTTTATAGCTGAACTAATCTCATTTGAAAAGAACGGAAGAATGAACGGAACTGTCCTATCATTCGAGTTTTTGTTCGGAGGCGTACTCTTTCCTCTAAACCTAAGCCGAGGGCTTACAAATTCTTATCCATTAGAAGTGGCTAATCCCGAGTCAGTTTCACGTAGTCTACTCTTTGCCCCCCCACCTCCGGTACATACATTGGCTGCTGTTCGATACATGTTTTTTAGAAACGCCTTTTTGGTATGTGAAGGATGAGAAGAGAGATAGTGAGCCAGGAAATTATTACTTGGCTTTCTGCTTTCGATACCACTTTATTATGTAGCCGCTCTTGGTTAAGCTTAAGATGAATAACTCCCTTTCTTGAACATGCAAATAAGCTTAACCGGGAGCTGCTACATAACGCAGTGGTACCGATAGCCAAGTAATAAGAATATCTTGGTTCACTACCTCTCTTCTCATCCCTCACATACCAAAAAGGCGTTACTAAAAAACATGTTTCGAACAGCAGCCAATGTATGTACCGGAGGTGGGGGCGGGGGGGGGGGGGGTGCAGAGAGTAGAATACGTAAAACTGACTCGGGAATTAGCGACTTTCAATGGATATGAATTTGTAACCCTTCGGCCTTCGGAGGAAAGAGTACTCCTTCGAACGAAAACTCGAATAAAAGGAAAGTCCCGTTCATCCTCCCGTACTTTTCAAAAGAGATTAGTACGGCTATAAAACTCTGTTTGATAAGAGCGGATTTAGAGCAATCGGTGGCTATTATTGCAATAGCACCCAATACTCTAAGACGCCAACTAATTTGCAACAGCTTATAAAACCGTCCTGTATAATGGAAGATTGTAAAATATGTCCTAACGGCAGAGAAGGTGATTGCTTGAGCGTACGTACAGTCTCCCTAATCTCTTGCAAAGCGTATGGCGATAAATATATGGGTGAAACGGATAGGCTACTCTGTGTTTTCATAGAAGAGCACTTAGCTGACACGGTCACGTAGGTCGGGACACTAAAGATTTTTAATAGAGGTACAACTTCTCCTATGTATACAGTGTGTGAACAGTGAAGACTTTAGTGGAATAAACAGGCGAAATTTATGATGAAGAAATTTGGAATGCAGAGGTATATCCTGGCAAAAAAACTGTCGTTGACGGACTTCAATTCTCCAAGCAGTATCAGACATGAATTTAGTGTCATCTTGAGAGGATATAATTCGATTATCATGATTCACATCTGAAAGATGTCCAAATATTGGCAGAACCTGCATCTATTGCTTTTTTAACCCATGTCATGAATCACATATCTGCGAAAGTAGGCTAGTCTGGGTATCTAACAGCCGGTCCTGCTTCGTTAGGAAACGAATTCATATTATGGGTTTGTTAAATGTTTGTAATCAAAGTTTTCAAAAGGTTCTTGGTTTTGTCTCCTTGAAAATGTTTTTTTGTGAAAACTTTTGCTTGGATAGTACCAAACTTGTCTGGGCAAGCTGGGTCCCCATAATTTACGCGGAAAAACCCCAGTTGGCTATTTTACGACTCCTTGGAGGCTACTTGACTAGTCTTCAGTGAAATCCGTTAAGAATACTGAAAACTGTCAAGTATCAGCAGAGCCCCCATGTGAAAAGTCACGATTATGCGTTTGTGTTCTATGTGTATTTAGAGGAATAATACTTTGGACTGTCCATTTTGGTGTTCTTTTATGCACGCACATAATGGTTCATTCGTTTCGCAACTGTACTCATACCACATGCCTTACAAGATATGCAAAGCAAGAAGCATCACGTAATGTGGTGAGAGTGATCGTTTGGTCCGTTCTAAATTTTTTATGGAAGCGCTGTATTTTTTTCAGCTTGGAAAACCATACTGGCAAGTCAACCTCATTGTATATAGCAGTTGTATACCCGGTACTTCCACCCTCAATGAGGTGGAAAACCATAGGAAGTATTTTGAAATTAGTGCATGAAAAATTTACTCAATTCAATGTACCTTATCATTCGCTAGCAGACTTGCGACTTTTGCGATTGCAGGAGTAAAGACGTGACTGTTTGAAATTCCTTTGGATAACTACGACATTCTTCTTTATCATCTTGAAGGCCTTTCATGGGACGCGCAACAACTTCACAAAGTGACTGCCAATTTATATTAATCATGCATTTTCATTTTACTTTTGCTAATCTCCAAAGAAAGTGAGAACAATTTTCGGTGGAACACAGATTTGTTCCTGCTAACCCAACAACAGTGGGGCTCTCAATTTTTGAACTCAAGAATTTATAGAATGATCTGTTATTTGAATTACTTTAGCTACAAAGCTCGCAGTTTTCTCGATGAGAGGATGATTATATTTCCTTTCGAGGTGCCATCAAAGATTTAAATATACTAATTTTGAATCTTTCATTGTTTCTATCCATTATATCGATCTTCAACTAGTTCCTCTATGATCAGTAGTATAGCAAAACATTCTCAAATTGCAAGCGAAAAAGAGGTTCTTTTTTTGCAAATTTCTCCAATACTTCCTAGGGTGGAAACTACTTCGTCGTTCCATAAATTGTGACACTAGAGCAATAAACACTAAAATTATTGACCAGAAATAACCAAAATAACATGATTTCACTGAGTTCAGTTGCCTATTTTCTTGCGAACATTTTGCTATACAATTTGCCTGTACCTGATTTGAAATAGAGCTGTCGCAACAAATTTGCTTGATATTCATCAGGAATAGCGCATGCTTCGCACACGACTACTAGCCGCTCTATCTGTAACTCTATCATCTCTCTAACCTCCATTTGCTCGCCGCTTCATCAGCATTTCTCCTACGCGCCATTTGTGCAGCGAAAAAATTTGTTCTCAAGACAACTCCATTCTGAGGCAAGTATAGTCAAGTTATGTACCAAAATCTTCGCAAAAAATGCGCAATCAAACTGCATGATAACTACAAATCTTGATTACTTTTGGCTATTGAATCCAGATTTTGCTGCTCTAATGCCATTACTCGTAGAACGACCTGATGAATGAGAATCACAGTGTAAATTTCAATGTGATTGACAGCACCATTCTGACCTGTCAAAGCCCATATAATTTGCCATTTTTTGCAGGTATAATGCTACAACGAATATCGGTTAAGTGAGAGAAAGTCTGCTCTGAATACATGACAGTTGAACTTCAGTTTCCGCCGACAGTGACCCTTGCTGAAAAAAGTGCGTTCCATATGAACTCGACTCCAACATTCAACTACTCTGTCTACTACATTTTGCCACATTGCTTTCGCCCAACTCGCCATAATAATGTTCGTGGTCTGCATCATTTCTTTCTAAAAAATGATCTCGTACAAATCTTTCTCATGCTTATATTAAGTGCGACTGAGTTTCGAATGATCAAAATTTTCTAAGAAAACTTCTTGAACACTGACAAATAAACAGTTTCGATCAAAGTATGCGCCACTGAAATCATTGATGTTGTGCCAAATTTTTGGACATTTTCAATGATTCGCTATAAAGTTCTGATGTATCCCTGCCAAGGACGTTGCAGTGTCCAAAGCAGTGGTATCACTTGAAGCAACATCTGACCCATACGGTGAGTAGATTGAACGCATCGTTTTGATTCTTCAATGTTTTGCAAAGCCAGGCGTGCACCATATAAGCGAGCGTTGTTTCGCTCCAAAATAACTAATCTTCGATGGAGCAGGCGCAGCCGATTGACGTGCTAGTGTCGCTTTTACGAAACTTCTCGAGCCATCTTTGTGTAATCAAAGAGAATCTTTTTATTTCACCCGTTGTCAACGATTCGAACTGTTTTTAGCTCAAGCCACATGCAGCGCGTGTGGCGGCGCGGCAGAGAGACTTCACTACTTATTGCAATGCAAATATGGGAATTTACTTGCTAATTCGAGGTGCTGAGCAGATATTATCATGATTAGCTGATGAAATATTACAGAAGAGACTTTTGCAAAAAGTACTATAGTTGAGAGAACGCCTATGTTTCTCAAGAAATCATCCATGTTTCAACGAGAAAATCACAATGTCACGAAAGGCAGTATATTTCCGAGATAATAAAAGACAAATTTGATTGAATGTCAGATACGTATAGACAAAATATTGTAAAAATGCTCAATAAAAGTTCTGAATATACTCTTTACAAGCATAAATATCGAGAGCCTGAGTGTGTTTGCTCTTCAGAATGGAATTTTTACATGTTCTGGCAAATAAAATAGATTCGTGCACACGCGGTCTTCTCTACGGACAGAGATCTTCCCTCAAACTGCTGGCAACTGCTTACAGCGTAAGTCTCCTAAACTGCAACGGCTGCATTTGCTTTCTAAAAAGACCTTAGTACTCCACTGCAGCAAGGAATATAATACTGTTTTCAAACGCCAGGCACTGCTAATCGTTTAGGATGTGAAAGTGGCCGTCTACCTATCGCGCTGCGCGATTTACATATTGATCGCCATTTCTATATTGAGCTTAGAAATTTCTTTCTTCAGTTAGTTCTAGATAGAACATATACTCTGATACTTCAAAAATGCTGCTATACGTGCATATTCTTTTTCGTGCATGAGCTCAGGCCTTTTAGAAGGCTTTATTTGATAAACAAGAATAAAAAACAATGCCTAGGCCAAAGACATAACATGTTTCGAGCCGTCAAGGTCTAAATGCTAGAGAGGCGCCTGCTTATCAGATTATTATTGCGTCAAGCGAGTCTATAAAAAAGTGGTCGCAAGGAAAGGTATGATCCATTTTAGCAGCCTCAAGCTCTACTGCTATTCTCTGCAATGTCAGGGGATTCCGTCACCTGACTTGTGGTGATTTATTACTCGGCGTCAATTTCCTCATAGAGGAGTATAGCCTCTCGGGTTCGACTGAAGCGGGGACTATGCTACTGAGGAGTCCAGGTAGTACGAAAGAGGCACCTCTCTAGCACTTAAACCTAAACGGCCCAAAACATTATATACTCATCACATTATTATTGTCCCCAGCGAGATCTATAAAAGAGCTGTCGATTGGAGAGCTATGCCAGCGACACAACAGAGCAAGGTTTTTTTCTACAATTTCAGTGAAAAAACCTAGAAATCTCCATGAAACTAGAGAAAATTTCTGAGAAGATTACGATACACGAATTGTGGTGCGAGTGTGTTGAACACAATTTTATTTCCTTTGTCACAGCACTGTAAAGAAGTATTTTCTTTCAAAACTATGCATATTCTTGAATATTCGAAATTTACGCTATCGAACTATTACTAGTGATACTAAGGAAAAGCTCCGCTCTGCTAAAACGCGCGTAATAATGCACAACACATGTGAAACACACTATTATTTCTTCTGCTACAGCGCAATAAAAAGGCATTTTATAGTACCGAAACTACTTCTAAGATTTTCAGAATTTAGGCTATTCAATGGTTATATACAACAGTTTGAATGAGAGTTTTTGGGGCACTTTATTACGTATGAGATATCTTCAGTGCATTTTATGAATGTATTGCAGTGTCTCATGTGGGATTTTCCCACTGAAGACCTGGGTAAAATCGTCTTTATTTTCAGTTTGTCACACGCCTCCGCCATGTCCAGCGAAACAATCAAAGTTCGTATTTTATTGAGTCATTGATGGAGAAAGTTACACAATAAAGTAGAGTGGTGTGCAAAAACGTTTGCGTCAGGTGGGATTCGAACCTACATTTCACTTATCCGGGACGTGCTAAGTAGTAGAAAAAGTGGTGTCAAAGCGGACGTCGGTAGTGCGACGGCTAGCACGTATTCCCGGTTGGAGAGAAATGTGGGTTTCAATCCCACCTGACTCAAACATTTATACACCACTCTATATTATTGGACGCATTGTGACATCACAACAATGTAAGTGGTGGCAGTCAAATAGAATGATTCTGATTGGAGAAAGGGCTTTTCACAACGAGCTGCAGTCGATGAAATCAACGAGGTTAAGGGAAGGCACAGCAAACAAATCTGCTGCTGGACGTTAGTTTCAGCACCGTCTCAATACCGGAGACCTTGACCTCGAAAGCAAGCTCGTTCACGGTTCCCAACATAGTTGAACAACGAAGATTTGATTGGCCCTTTAGAAGATGAAACTTCGGTCAAGTGCTCGCGAATTGGCGAAGGAATTTGCTGGTACTTTGACAGATAAGAAACTTGGAAAGACCAGTGGCACAAAGTCATAGAAAACGATGGCGTCCACTCAGAAGAACAGTTTTCACTGCCTTTGTTTGGAATTCATGCATAAATTTTCAATATATTACAATATAAGAGCTTGAAGGGGTAGTTCTGTTCAAAGAAATATAAGCGTGATTTTTCGTGCAACTGCTTGTAAAGAAGACTCTGTAGAAAACAAGAGTATTCCGATGTATCGGTGGTTCAGCTTTCAAACAACTGTTTCTAGATCAGTGGAAAGTCTTTGTCCAGCAGAAGAAGTACCTTCGAAAATTTTGCACGGCTACAAAACACCCAAAAATTTGTAGTCTTTGTAACGAGTAGTATAAGCTTGAACCACTCTCGAATAATCTTGTAGAACAAGTTTTCTTTCTTAGTGCAAATTCGGAATCGTTCCTTTGAAAGCCCCAATTATGATGTCTTCTGAGTACCCAGGGAATGTTAATATATTTATTCCGATTGTTGTTCAAAAGCTCCTGTTTCAAAATAGGTATTGATGCACGATAACAATTTTCCATTTATTACCTTGAACATGTGGCATCACTTCACATCTCAACACTATCAAGATAGTAGCGTAGCGAAATGATGATGTGATCGAATTTAAGTCTCATCATGCCTGCAAGAATGTTCATTTTTGTCTCCTAAGTACCAAAGCAAATATTGTGCACTAAACTAGAAGCATTTCACTTTTACATTAGATCAGTCACTACTAACAGCGGACTTGGCAATCAGAGCTTATACGGGAGTGACATAGGCATGGCACCTTTTTGACTTCTCCTAAAGTTTCAGGGGCACATAACTCGATTAATTTGATATGAAACTCTTTGAACACATTTAATGACCAGTTTTGCCATTCCAAAGGGAAAATGAACCGACTAGCGAGGTAAAACTTATGCCAAATGGGAAACGGCTGTTGGTCACGTGTAAGAGACTGCTTGAACAAAGGTGAATGTGCCATTCCTTCAGGTACCATTGTTCAAATTCTGCTCACGTTTTCTCAGTTTCTGATGTAGTGGGATAGAATTGCTACTTTTCCAGGAACAAAAACATCAGCAATCTTCAGTACACCGAAATTAAAACGTATGTATTATTGAGAGAAAATGCCTAAACACAGGTATAAATTGACAAAATCGAAAAAGCAGCCGCATTTAGGAGTCAAATCTTGCTATGAGGTGCCAGATTCCTACACTTCGTACAATCAAAAGTGCATCGAGATGTTACATTATAGGAGACATTCACAAGAATGTGACTGACGTGACGATAAATCTAGGCGGTTCTGCTTACTCACCTTTTTAACGGTCCATGTTGCTGACAAAGGTGAATGTTTGTGATACGCCATCAATTCTAGGAATTTTAAAACGATACGTTGCCAAAACAATACTCTTCTTTTATACTCGTGTATCAAAGTGTCATTCCATTCGTGTGACTGCTACAAACATTTTAGTGGTTTATGTCATTTTCCCAAATGTATCAAATGTATCAAAAATCGGAATTCATTTATCTGACCGCCTCTTGCTGTGGTATGATCTTATAATATACCCAATAAAGTTTTTATACAGCACTCTACATTTGCTTCTTATATGGACATCATTACATCTACATAAACATCTACATTTGCACACAATGCAGATGCAGATGTTTATGTATATGTAATGATGTTTAAATAAGAAGCAAATGCAGAGTGTTGTGCAAAATTTGGAGAAGTCAAAAAGCTGCCACGCCTATGTCACTGCTCGTGTAAGCGCTCATTGCCAAATCCGTTGTTAGCAGTGACTGATCTAATGCAAGAGTGAAATGTTTCTCCGAAGACTACAAGTGTAAAGTCACTCACATGGAAGCGTACAGGCGCTCCGATTCTAACTGGTTATTCGCCAGATCCTTGATTAGGATCTCAGGAGTAACACGTCCGGATCGTCACTATCTTAATAATGATTCTGCAAATCAACGAATGAGTTTTTTTTACCTAATGGGCAAGTGTTGGCGCACAATTTAACTGTCACTGATATTATTGAGCGCCGTGTCAATCGCTCAGACAGTTGAATGCACATAATGAAGATAGCGGATGTAATGCGCTTATATAAGAAAAGAAGCAAATGAAGAATGCTGTGCAAAAACATTTTGGTCAGCCGAGATCCCTTAATTATTCGCAGATCCTTGATTAGAAGGTTTTAAGCGTAACACGCCCGATTCGTCACTATCTGAATAATGATTCTGCCAACTAAAGAATGAGTTTTTCATTACCTAATGGGCAACTATTAGAATGGTGAATTGAAATTTATTTTGTAGCAGTCTTGTTGCAGAAGTTCCGTGTCGTATCAGTTCCTCTTGTGGAAATTCTGTGTCCTATCACCTCGAATTCAGTAAGTTAGTGAAAATTGTGACACAAAAGGTAATAACACTACAATGTCGATTTTGCAAAATGTAAATTTAAATTACCGTCAGCTCTCATATTTATCAACTTCGTTATAAATTTTTGATAAACGCCTAATGGAGCTTAATAAACTAATAGGTAGTGCTGCAATTTTATACTACAGCAGGTTCGCGTGTAGCAGTCTTGTTGCAGGAGTTCCGGGTTGTACCAGCTCCTGGGACGCGGGGAGCCGGGGGCTCCGAGGCCGGCGCCGCGGGGCCGGGCCGCCGCGCGGCCCGCCCTACGCAGCTGGGAGGACCAGGCTCCGGCGCGACATACGGCCGCGCACCGCGCGCCGCGCGCGCCGCCGCCCGCGCGCGCGCGCGCGCCCCGCCGCGCGCCAGGCCCCCGCCGCAACGTCCGAAGACGCCGCGCCGGCCAGGGCGCCCAGCCGGCGCCGCCCGCCCGCGCGCCGCCGGGGCGAGCCGCGCCGCGCGAACGCGCGCGTCGCGACGGCGAGCGCGCGCGCGCGCGCGCGCGGCGCGCGCGGCGCGCGCGCGGCGCGGCGGCGCGCGGCGCGCGCGCGCGCGCGCGCGCGCGCGCGCGGCGCGCGGCGCGCGCGCGCGCGCGCGCGCGCGCGCGCGCGCGGCGCGCGCGCGCGCGCGGCGCGCGGCGCGCGCGCGCGCGCGGCGGCGCGCGGCGCGCGCGCGCGCGCGCGCGCGGCGCGCGCGCGCGCGCGCGGCGCGCGCGCGAGCGCGCGGCGCGCGCGGCGAGCGCGCGCGCGCGCGCGCGCGCGCGCGCGCCGCGCGCGGCGGCGCGCGCCGCGCGCGCGCGCGCGCGGCGCGCGCGCGCGCGCGCGCGCGCGGCGCGCGCGCGGCGCGCGCGCGCGGCGCGCGCGCGCGCGCGCGCGCGCGCGCGCGCGCGGCGCGGCGCGCGCGGCGCGCGCGCGCGCGCGAGCCGCGCGCGCGCGCGCGCGGCGCGGCGCGGCGCGCGCGGCGCGCGCGCGCGCGCGCGCGCGCGCGCGCGGCGCGCGCGGCGCGCGCGCGCGCGGCGCGCGGCGCGCGGCGCGCGCGCGCGCGCGCGCGCGCGCGGCGCGCGCGGCGCGCGCGCGCGCGCGCGCGGCGCGCGCGCGCGCGGCGCGCGCGCGCGCGCGCGCGCGCGCGCGCGCGCGCGCGGCGCGGCGCGCCGCGCGCGGCGCGCGCGCGCGCGCGCGCGCGCGCGCGCGCGCGCGCGCGCGCGCGCCGCGCGCGCGCGCGCGCGCGCGCGCGGCGCCGCGCGCGGCGCGCGGCGCGCGCGCGCGGCGCGGCGCGCGCGGCGCGCGCGCGCGCGGCGCGCGCGCGCGGCGCGCGCGCGCGCGCGCGCGCGGCGCGCGCGCGGCGGCGCGCGGCGCGGCGCGCGCGCGCGCGCGCGCGCGCGGCGCGCGCGCGCGGCGCGCGGCGCGCGCGCGGCGCGCGCGCGCGCGCGCGCGCGCGCGGCGCGGCGCGCGCGCGCGGCGCGCGCGCGCGCGCGGCGCGCGCGCGCGCGCGCGCGCGCGCGCGGCGCGCGCGGCGCGCGCGCGCGCGCGGCGCGCGCGCGCGCGCGGCGCGCGCGCGGCGCGCGCGCGCGCGGCGCGCGCGCGCGCGCGCGCGCGGCGCGCGCGCGCGCGCGCGGCGCGCGCGCGGCGCGCGCGCGCGCGCGCGCGCGCGCGCGCGGCGCGCGGCGCGCGCGCGCGCGCGCGCGCGCGCGCGCGCGCGCGCGGCGCGCGCGCGCGCGCGCGCGGCGCGCGCGCGGCGCGCGCGCGCGCGGCGCGGCGCGCGCGCGCGCGCGCGCGCGCGGCGCGCGGCGCGCGCGCGCGCGGCGCGCGCGCGCGCGCGGCGCGCGCGCGCGCGCGCGCGCGCGCGGCGCGCGCGCGCGCGCGGCGCGCGCGCGGCGCGACGCGCGCGCGCGCGCGCGCGCGCGCGCGCGCGCGGCGCGCGCGCGCGCGGCGCGCGCGCGCGCGCGGCGCGCGCGCGGCGCGCGCGCGGCGCGCGCGCGCGCGCGCGCGCGCGCGGCGCGCGCGCGCGGCGCGCGCGCGCGGCGCGCGCGCGCGCGGCGCGCGCGCGCGCGCGCGGCGCGCGCGCGCGCGCGCGCGCGCGGCGCGCGCGCGCGCGCGCGCGGCGCGCGCGCGCGCGCGGCGCGCGGCGCGCGCGCGCGCGCCGCGCGGCGCGCGCGCGCGGCGCGGCGCGCGCGGCGCGCGCGCGCGCGCCGGCGCGCGGCGCGCGCGCGCGCGCGCGGCGCGCGCGCGCGCGGCGCGCGCGCGCGCGCGCGCGCCGCGCGCGCGCGCGCGCGGCGCGCGCGGCGCGCGCGCGCGGCGCGCGGCGCGCGCGCGCGGCGCGCGCGGCGCGCGCGCGCGCCGCGCGCGCGCGCGGCGCGCGGCGCGCGCGCGCGCGCGCGCGCGCGCGCGCGCGGCGCGGCGCGCGGCGCGGCGCGCGCGCGCGGCGCGCGCGCGCGCGGCGCGCGCGCGCGCGCGGCGACGCGCGCGCGCGCGCGCGCGGCGCGCGCGCGCGCGCGCGCGCGCGCGCGCGCGGCGACGGCGCGCGCGCGGCGCGCGGCGCGCGCGCGCGCGGCGCGCGCGGCGCGCGCGCGCGCGCGCGCGGCGCGCGCGGCGCGCGCGCGCGGCGCGCGCGCGGCGCGCGCGCGCGCGCGCGCGGCGCGCGCGCGCGCCGGCGCGCGCGCGGCGCGCGGCGCGCGCGGCGCGCGCGCGCGCGCGGCGCGCGCGCGCGCGCGCGCGCGGCGCGCGCGCGCGGCGCGCGGCGCGCGCGGCGCGCGCGCGCGGCGCGCGCGCGCGCGCGCGCGACGCGCGCGGCGGCGCGCGGCGCGCGCGGCGCGCGGCGCGCGCGCGCGCGCGCGGCGGCGCGCGCGCGCGCGCGGCGGCGCGCGCGCGCGCGCGGCGCGCGCGCGGCGCGCGCGCGCGCGCGGCGCGCGCGCGCGCGGCGCGCGCGCGGCGCGCGCGCGCGGCGCGCGCGCGCGCGCGCGCGCGCGGCGGCGCGCGGCGCGCGCGCGCGCGCGCGCGCGCGGCGCGCGCGGCGCGCGGCGCGCGCGCGCGGCGCGCGCGCGCGCGCGCGCGCGCGCGCGCGCGCGCGCGCGCGCGGCGCGCGGCGCGCGGCGGCGCGCGCGCGCGCGCGCGCGCGCGGCGCGCGCGCGCGGCGCGCGCGCGCGCGCGCGCGCGCGGCGCGCGCGCGCGCGGCGGCGCGCGCGGCGCGCGCGCGCGCGCGCGCGCGCGCGCGCGCGCGCGCGGCCGCGCGGCGCGCGCGGCGCGCGCGCGCGGCGCGCGCGGCGCGCGCGGCGCGCGCGCGCGCGCGCGCGCGCGGGCGCGCGCGCGCGCGCGCGCGGCGCGCGCGCGCGCGCGCGCGCGGCGCGCGCGCGCGCGCGCGCGCGCGCGCGCGCGCGCGCGCGCGCGCGGCGCGGCGCGCGCGCGCGCGGCGCGCGCGCGCGCGCGCGCGCGGCGCGCGCGCGCGCGCGCGCGCGCGCGCGCGGCGCGCGCGCGCGCGCGGCGCGCGGCGCGCGGCGCGCGCGCGCGCGCGCGCGCGGCGCGGCGCGCGCGCGCGCGCGCGCGCGCGCGCGCGCGCGCGGCGCGCGCGCGCGGCGCGCGCGCGCGGCGCGCGGCGCGCGCGGCGCGCGCGCGCGCGCGCGGCGCGCGCGCGGCGCGCCGCGCGGCGCGCGCGCGCGGCGCGGCGCGCGCGCGGCGCGCCGCGCGCGCGCGGCGCGCGCGCGCGCGGCGCGGCGCGCGCGCGCGCGCGCGCGCGCGCGGCGCGCGCGCGGCGCGCGCGCGCGCGCGCGGCGCGCGCGCGCGCGCGCGCGCGCGCGCGCGCGCGCGCGGCGCGCGGCGCGCGCGCGCGCGGCGCGCGCGCGCGCGCGCGCGCGCGCGCGCGCGCGCGCGCGCGCGGCGCGCGCGGCGCGCGCGCGCGCGCGCGGGCGCGCGCGCGGCGCGCGGCGCGCGCGCGCGCGCGACGCGCGCGCGCGCGCGCGCGCGCGGCGCGCGCGCGCGCGCGGCGCGACGGGCGCGCGCGCGCGCGCGCGCGGCGCGCGCGCGGCGCGCGCGGCGCGCGCGCGCGCGCGGCGCGAGCGCGCGCGCGGCGGCGCGCGCGACGCGCGGCGCGCGCGGCGCGCGCGGGCGCGCGCGCGCGCGACGCGCGCGCGCGCGCGCGCGCGCGCGGCGCGCGACGGCGGCGGCGCGCGCGCGCGCGCGCGCGCGACGCGCGCGGCGCGCGCGCGCGCGCGCGCGCGCGCGCGCGCGGCGCGGCGCGCGCGGCGCGCGCGGCGCGCGACGCGCGCGGCGCGCGGCGCGCGCGCGGCGCGGCGCGCGCGGCGCGACGCGCGGCGCGGGCGCGAGCGGCGCGGCGCGCGCGCGCGGCGGCGCCGCGCGCGCGCGCGCGGCGCGCGGCGCGCGCGGCGCGCGGCGCGCGCGCGAGCGCGGCGCGCGCGCGCGCGCGCGCGCGCGCGAGCGGCGGCGCGCGGCGCGGCGCGCGCGCGCGCGCGCGGCGCGCGGCGCGCGCGCGGCGCGCGCGGGCGCGCGCGGCGGCGCGCGCGCGCGCGCGGACGCGCGCGGCGCGCGCGCGCGCGCGCGCGCGGCGCGCGCGGCGGCGCGCGCGCGCGCGCGCGGCGCGCGGACGCGCGCGCGCGCGCGCGCGCGCGCGCGCCGGCGCGCGCGACGCGCGCGCGCGGCGCGCGCGCGCGCGGCGCGCGCGCGCGCGCGCGCGGCGCGCGCGCGCGCGACGGCGGCGCGCGCGCGGCGCGCGCGGCGCGCGGCGCGCGCGGCGGCGCGCGCGCGCGCGGCGGCGCGCGCCGCGCGCGCGCGCGGCGAGCGCGCGGCGCGCCGCGCGCGGCGCGCGCCGCGGCGCGCGGCGGCGCGCGCGCGCGCGCGGCGCGCGCGCGCGCGCGCGCGGCGCGCGGCGGCGAGCGGCGCGCGCGCGGCGCGCGCGCGCGCGCGGCGCGGCGCGCGCGGGCGCGCGGCGCGGCGCGCGCGGCGGCCGGCGCGCGCGACGCGCCGGCGCGCGCGCGCGCGCGCGCGGCGGCGCGGCGCGCGGCGCGCGCGCGCGCGCGCGCGCGCTGCGCGGCGCGCGAGCGCGCGCGCGCGCGCGCGGCGGCGCGCGCGCGCGCGCGCGCGCGCGCGCGCGCGCCGGCGCGCGGCGGGCGCGCGCGGCCGCGGCGCGGCGCGCGCGCGCGCGCGCGGCGAGCGCGCCGCGCGGCGCGGCGCCGCGACGCGCGCGAGCGGCGCGGTGCCCGCGACGGGCCGCGCGGTTCGCGACGGACGCGCGCGGGTCCGACCGCCGGCGCGAGACGCGCGGGTCGGCGCGCCGCGCGCCGCGACGGCGACGCAGCCGGTCGGGCGCCGCCGCCGAGCGCGCCGCGCCGCCGACGGCCGAACCGCGAGCCGACCGGGCCGACCAGGGGGCCGTGCGGTGCCGGGCAGCCGCGCCGGCGTCCGCCGACGCGGGTCCGGCGCGCCGTCGCGCGGCGTTCCGACGCCGACCGCGCAGGCAGCCGCGCGGCGCGGCCGCGCGGGCAGTCGGCTGCTCCTACGACCGGGACCAAGCGTTAAACCGCCGGCGCGCCGCCGCGGCGGCGGGACCCGACGCCGCCTCCGTGCGGCCCCAGACCGCCCGCCCGTCCGGCCGCCGGTCGCGCCGGGGGCTCCGGGGCCGCAGTGCCGGAGGCGTCCGCGACTGCGCACGCGGTCCGCCAGGCATGCGCCGTGCGCCGCGGCCCGACGCGCGCCGGCCGGCACGCCGCGCCGCCCAAGCGACGACGCCGCAGCGCCGCCGCCGTGACGGCGAGGCGCGCCCGCCGCGGACGAAATGCCGCGCCGACGCCGCGCGCCGCCCGCACCGACGCGCCAGGGCCGCCGCGCCTCGCGCCGCGCCGGGCCGCCGCGAGCAGGCCGTGCCGGCGTCCGCGCCGGGACCTCGCCGACCCCGAGCCCGCCGGGCGCCGACGCTGTCCACGCTCCGCCGATCTCCGTTCCTGACGCTCGCCGTCGCCTGACGCCAGTAGCCGACGCCGCTCCACCGCGACCTCCTCCCGGCGCACGCGGGAACGGCGTCCGCCGCGCGTTTGTCGACCGCGTCCCGTGCAGCGTCCGGCAAGCCAATCCGCCGCCGCCAGCCTCAGCCGGCCGAGTACCAGCTCCGCTGTCCGTCCCTTGACGCGGGCCGGCTCGCTCCGGCCTCTGCGCGACGCGCCGGGCGGTCGCCGAAGACGTCCCGCGCCTCTGCTCTGGCCCGAGCTTCCGTCCCGGGCTGCCCGGTCGCCTCGCCTCCGCGCCGCCGGCGTGCCGCTGGCCTCCGGCCGCTCTCTCCTCCGGCCGTACGCCGGCGCCTCAGGTGCCTCGTGCCTGGTCCGGCCTCGTCTGTCGCCGTGCCGCCGTCGGCGCGCCGCCGCTCCGCGCGTGGCCGCCGCCGGACGCTGCCGGCGTGGCTCCGACTGGACGGCCGGCCTGCCGGTCCGTCGGCCGCCGCCGCGAGCCGTCCGGGCCTGGCGCGCCGCAGACGCCGACGGCGCGTGTCCGCCGGCCGCCGCCGCCGATCGCTGAGCGTCGGGGTCAGACCGCCGACAATCGCGGCGGCTCGCGACCGCCGGGCGCGTCAGCGGCGCAGACGCGCGGGCGCGTCTGGACGGTTGCTCCGCCGCGTGCGTCTCCGACGAACCGCGGGCTACGTCCTCCGCGACCAGGCGCGCGGCCGGCGCCGGACCCGCGCCTGCGCCGGACTCGGCCCGCGCGGCCGTCCACGCCTGACTGGGGCGCGCGTCCTTGTCCGTGCGCGTCGCTCGCCGCGGCGCTCCGCGGGTTTCGGGTACCGCGGTTCGCGCTCCGAACGTCTCAGCCGCGTCGGTCCCGTTGGGGTGCCGTCCGACAGAAGCCGCCGTCCGCCGCGAACGGGGCGCGTCGTTCCCCCGGCGGACCGGCGCGACCGCCGCCGGCCGCCGCCCGCCGCGTAGCGGCCGCCGGTCCCCCCGTGCGCGTGCTACCGCCGGGCCGCCGCGCCGCCTCCGGGACGCCTGTTCCGGGCAGCCGCGGCGGTCGACCGCCGCCGAGCCTGCGCGCCTCGTGGACCGCCGTACGCCCCGCCGTCCGCCTGTCCTTCCGACGCTGGGCCGCGGAACCGGGCGCCTTCCCGCGCCGCCGTCCTGTGCCGCCTGCCTCCGCCGGCCGCGCGCGCGCACGGCCGCCGAGCCAGCCAGTCCCGGCGCCGACCGCTCCTCTGCCTACGCGGCGCGACGCTCGCCGCGGTCCGTCCTGTCGGGCCTCGCCGCGGCCGCCGAGTACCTGGCCGAATTCGCGTACTGCCGCTGCCGGCTGCCTCCGCGCGCCGCCGATCGCGGCCCCCCCCCCGCCGCTGTCGCCGTTAGTGCCGTCGACCGATCGCCGTGTGCGACGCGGCGTCAGGATGCCGCGCCTCCGCCCGACGCTCTGCGACGCCGCGCCGGGCGCGTGCCGCTGGCCTCGCGCGCCGCGCGTCGGCAGTCCGCGGCTGCCGGCCGTCCTCTGCTGGGGGACCTCCGCCGGCCCGCACTCCTGGGCCTACGTCCGTGCTACTCGTGAGCTGCCGCCGCCGTCGCGTAGTGCTTCCGCCGCCGTCCAGCCTCTAGCCTCGCCGCCAGGCGGGGCCTGCGCCGCTCGGCGCCTACGCCGCCCCGCTGCCGTCGCCGGTCCGACGCTCCCCTCCCGCCGCCTGAACGTGCCTCGCCTCGAACCTAGCGCGGCTGGCCTCGGCTCCCGACCTCGCGTGCCTGTTCTGACGCCTCCTACGCGGCGCCGGCCTACTGCCATGCGTCAACTACCGCGGCCGTCCGACTTACGCCCGCCGACCGCCGCGGAGGCGCCGGCGCCTCCGCCGACCCGCCGCCTTCGGAGCCGCTACGCCTCTGGCCGGGCGTCTCGCGCACGCCGCGCGCGCCGACCGCGAGCGCCTCGCCGAACTACCTCTGTCTGTGCCTCCGTGCCGCCGCCGCACGCGACCGCCGGACCCGGCCGTGCGCGGTTCCCGTACCCGTGGTCCGCGCGTGCGACGGCGCAGCTGTCTCTGGAACCTACCGCCGTACGCCGACCGGCGGCACTCAGGCGAAAGGCCTCAGCCGGACAGTCCGCCGCGCTGTGACGTGCCGGGACGCCGCGAGGCCGACCGGCCGCGCTGCGCGCGTACCGTTGGTCCGCCGATCGAAGCAGCCGCCGGTCCGGCGGAAAACCGCGCCGTAGAGACGACCCGCGCCGCGACCGCCGTCGACTGCGTACGTCCCGCCGCGTGCACTGCGCCGCGGCGGCCGCGCGGTTCTACCGCCCCGGCGCGTCAGAGTACGCCTCGCGCCGCGGGCGCCGACCGGCCGCGAACCGCCTCGCTCGCGCCGCCGCCGCGCGCCGCGCGGGCGGGCGCGAGCCCGCAGTGCCGGACCGCGCTCGAACGCTGTCGTTCCGGAGGCGCCTCGGCCGGCCCTCTGCCGGCCGCTCGGCCGTAGGCCTGTCCGTCGCGGCCTCGGCCGGCGTGCGCGCGCGCCCCGCTCGCGGCGCGGCCTGGCCGCACTGTCGTGCGCCGCCGACGCCGTGGCGCGATCTTCCGCGGGCCTCCGCCGACTGCGGGCCTCCCGGAGACGGGCCGCGCCGCGGTCCGGCCGACGCACGCGGCGCCGTCCAGGCGCGAGACCGGCCGCGCCGGGAAGCCGCCTCTCGCGTCGCCGCGCACGGCCGCCCCGCCGCCAGTGCGCCGAGCGCCCGCCGCCGACGCTGGACGACCGGCCGCCGCGCCGCGAAACCGCGTCGCGACGCCGGAGCCCCGCCGCGCACAGCAGCCTGCCTGCCTCGCCGCGCCGGCCCGCCGTAGCGGCGGCGACGTGCGCACGCGTCCTCTGCGCGTGCGACGGACGTCGCCGCGCGCCGCCGCCTGCGGGGCGTCCGTCCTCGCCCCCCGCGCCGCGTACGCGCGTCGAGCGTCGCGAGGTGGGCTGGGGTGCGGCCGGCCGGTGCCGCGCGGCGTGGCTCGACTCGTCCGCGCCCGCGGCCGCCCCGGCGACCCGTCGCGAATACCGTCGCCGTGCCTACCGGGCCGCCGCGCCTGTACAGCGACCGCGCCGCCGGCGCGTCCTGCCGCCGCCGTCGCCCCTGCACCCCGCGGGGCGACGCCTGCTCACGGCCGGCGGACGCGTCGTGCTTGCCGCCGGCGCACGGGACCGCCGTCCGGCCTGTGCCGCCCGACGCCATGCCGCGCGCGGCCGCCCGCGTGGTCAGGCGGCCGACCAGCGCGACCTGCGACCGGGTCCGGAGCGCGCCGGGCTCCGGCCGCGGCCGGGCGCCGACGTCCGAGACCGTCCGGCCTGCGATCCGGCGCCCGACTCGCCTCCTGCGAGACCGCGAGTGCGGTTCTGCGTGCGGCCGCGGCCGGGACCGTCGCCGTCCGCCGGCGTCCCGTGCCGGGCGGTCGGCGTGCCAGCGGACCGGTACCGACCGGTCCCCGCCGAACGCCGAGCCGAGCCGCCGCCAGCCGCGCCAGGGGCCGTGAACTGCGGACGGGTCGTCTTGGCGTGCGCGTGAGGCCCGCCAGCCCCGCCGACGACGCCGCCCGACCGACGGCGCGCGACGCCGACGAGCCCTGTACCGCCGCGACGGCCCAGCCGAGGCGAGCCTAGACCGCTCGGGTGCCGCCGCCCGCGCCGGCGTGGCTAGCGAAACGCGGGCCCTCCGGCGGCGGTCGGCGGCAGCCGTCTCCGCCAGACGCCGGGGCCGCCGGCGCCGTGCGGCCGCTCCGCGCGCCGGAGCCCGCGCGCCGGACAGAACGAACCGCCGGTAGATGCCCCGCGGGATCGGCGCCCGCCGCCGACGCTCGCCGGCCCGACCGCCGTCCCGAGCGCCGGCCGCGACGCCGTACCGACGCCCTCGGCCGGCCGACCGCCAGATTCCGGCCTCCGAGCCGATGCCGCTGCCGGGCCTCGAATCGGTGTGCGTCCGGCGGGCCTGCGCGCGTGTGCCGCCTGCTGTCCGCCGGGCACCCGCGCCGACGCTCGCGGCTGGGCGCCTGGTGCGCGCGCGTCGCGGCCGCCGCGCCTGCCGTCTCGCCCGTACGACGCCGCGCCGGCGTCCGCCGGGGCTCTACCGCCCGGCGCCGCCCGGCGCCGTGGCCCGCGAGCCGCGAACCTGAGCGTGGTCGCGAGGCGATTGTCGCGCCGGCTCGGGCCGCGGCCGCCAACGAGCCGCCGCTCCCTCCACCCGACCCGGCGTCTGGCGGCGCCGCGTGGACTACGTGCAGCCGTCGACGGCGACCGTACGCTGGCGCGTGCCTGCAGCCGCCCGGCGACCGCGCGCGGCCAGACCGGCCGACCTCAGCCCGCCATGCCGCCGATCCGCACGACGGGGCCGCGCCGCC
>JAHQIW010005847.1:0-30770 GCA_019055375.1 Parelaphostrongylus tenuis | reverse complement strand
GATACCCTACTAAACATTTTAGCAGTTTTTGGAAATCTCTCCTTTAGTTGAACCACCTTTTGATATTTGACGACGAGCAATTTTTTCTAAGGCTTTTGCTTTACCAGGCACTCAAGTATTTTTTAGCAATTCTTTCCTGGTTCAATCATCTTTTGATCTTGACGATAAAATGCGCTCTTTTCAATGTTTGTTTTACAAGCATTTTAGTCTAGGTATATCTTAACCTATCGAACCGCCTTTATATTCTTGAAAAGAAGCACCTTCACTGTAAAATCTACCTTGCTTAGCCAGTACTATAGCAGCTTTTATATAAACGTAAAATTGGAAGCTAGAGCGATGTTATTAACTATACAGTTGTAAGAAAACCAAAGGCAGGTAGATAGCCAAAAAGAGAGCACACATTGTAGAAGCTTTATCTGCGGTTTTTTTTCTCACGTTCATATGTTTTCGTCATCATTTCACTTAGCAGGGTTTGAAGCGACTGCGGAGAAACTGGAAGAAAAGTAAATGGATTTGTGTGGGCAACTGTGAATCAAAGATGGTTCCATCGTTGCTTCAAAAAAAAGCTGCGTGAAGCAAGCGAAGAAGCAGGAGCATGTGTTTAGGTACTTCTATAATAATATAAAATATGATGTGCTTCTACACCATTAATTCGGCAAGTCAAAACATTGAACAGACGTAATGCTCTTATGAGGCAGTTGAACACATACGGCTACTTGAGAGCTAGGAAGAGAACAGATTCAAGAGACTTTTTGAATAGTATAAACGACCACAGACAGTGGTGGAAGTTCCTAGAAGCAAAAAAAAATTACACCGAAAAACTGAATAAGGTAACAAAGTCAGATGATTGCTGTTCATGTTGTTCGGAATATGAGAACCGCGATCCTGCACTCAAATGAGAGAAAAGACGCTGTGCTTCAGTAGGAGACTCGGAAAAATTGCATGATTGGAAAGCACTCGAACTTCATACACCAAAAAGGCTAAGTAATTGGGAAATATTTCGATTTCATACAGCTACAATAGATATTCTCACAAGAACGCCAATACAGCAATAGGAAGTCGATCACAAGACAAGCATTATAGAATAAGTTTGATAAAGATTTGTGGTTGTTATCATTGAAGAAAATCGTTTGTTATCAATGCGAAGTCCATGAAAATAAGCAGCAAAATTCTGTCGTTGGAGCCCGAAGCAATCGATCGTGCAATATTTGAGAGTAGCCATTTGGCAGAAATTAGGGAAGAAAAGCTATCTTGGAATGATTCCGGAGTTTTGTCAGCCTATCCTTACTCCTTCTACACTAACACTGCAGTGTAAGGTGTTCTCTCATGAGTGAAATAAGACTTGTTTGATTTATTGTATCTAGCGTTTGAAGAGACGTATACCGTGCAGAACTCTGAACATGGAGGCTGAATTAATTCACGAATAGCTTTCCGTTACTCGCAGAATAGTCGCAGAGCTTGTTTCTTGGGCATGGCCCTCAACCACCTCACATATAATTTGTTGTCACTTATTGCAAGTCTTGGCCGAATTGATAAGTAGAATGAAATTTGCAATGAAAAAACGCTCATGTGCGCATGCATGAAAGCGTCTACGTTACACCAAAGGCATATGCGAAATCGGAGCACGGTAAACATAGATCCATACTCTAAGTCCACCTTTGCATCAGAAAAGACCAGATTTCCTAGGCCCGCCACCAATTCTCCATCTTACACCTATTGGCGCCTCACGTATTTTCGCAAGTACTGTGTAGAGATCACTCATTGAGTGGAATCCATGGAACGTCACTATGCCCACTATCAACGTTTGAATTTTATCGAAAAAAATGATCACCCTTCTTTATTTCTAATGATTTTCCTGCTTCAAATGCAGATACGTTTCTAAAAAGGTTTACAGATTCACAAAGACAATAATTTTGAATGAGCGTATCATCAGGTTGATTTAAGGACAGAAGTTTAAAATATTTCGAGTCTTTCTTTACGTTACTTTAACTATTTAAAATCATTCTCTTTGATCGAGCTATATGGAACTGCTTCGATGAGAAGTATCGATAGAGAAACTAAGGAAAACGAAGCTGAAGTACCGAGAGAGAAGAAACTAGAGGGATAATAAGGAAGACAAACACTAGGATTTGGATTGGATCAAAGAACGAGGAAAGCGGAAAGGAAAATAGCGAGATGAGAGAGAGTGGCATGGCTCACAAATTTTGTTTTCTGATCTAGACGACCGATTAATTTCCTCACTCACCCAGAGGAATTGAAGTACCCAAATTTCAAATGTACTTGCGCCACCTTTCAAAGTGATCAAATCCAAAAGAAACGGCCTTAATGGAAGGGATTGATTTGATCGTTATACACATTTTGAGCTATTTAGAGACAAAATCAAAGGTTGCTATTGAACACACCCTGACAGCATGTTTTAAGAGTTCTAGAAAGTCTGTCATGTCACTTTTAGCGCTAGCTTACGTTTCGGCCCTCTGACCTATAAAGGTATTAATCAATTTATCACCCATGAGTAAGCGACTGTTGATCACTGTGATGTCAGGTGATTTTATCACTTAACATGCAGTGATCTGATATCTCTAAACTGTAGGGTAATCTTTTCACTTTACAAACAGTGTAACTAATTCGACGTCGATTCGCTTATATGTAGAGGTGTATTCCCTGAAGAAGTGACTGAGCAAAAAGGCACCGTGCTACTGATGAGGCTAGAAGCCCAAACGTACGTCTAGCAATGGAAGTACCATAACAGATCTCATGAAAGGTTTCAAATGTGCGGTCAGGGTGATCCAAATTACAAGCTAGGTAATAAAAACACTCGAATATAAAGGTACATGCTGTTGAGTTTTTTCTCGTATGTTCCACTTCTAAGTCGACTGTGAGAGTACCACACATCACGCCATATGTTCGCAAAGCTGCTCAGTAATTAGATACTACCTTAGCTCCCTGAGTGGCGGAAATTTTTTCCCTGTTTGCTTCACTCCTGAGTTGACTGTAAGAAAAGCAACCACTATCACCAGAAATTCGCAAAGCTGTTAGGTAACTGAATTACCTTAGTTCCCTGAGTGCCAATATGATTAAAGCGGTCATTGAATTAAGCTTCCACGTTTGCCAGGAAATGCGTTGTAATGTTACATGTTATTATATAAAGCTCCTATATTAGAGATCACTGACGGAGCACACATCATGCCGAAAGTTTTAAAGTGACAACGCAGAAGGAATGTATAAACAAATGCATTTAACCCTGGATGACGTGTTAGGAAAAGATGAATTCAATCAACAGTAGGTAACAAGAAAAGGTATACAAGTGAATGCACTCATCCGCAATATACTGTAATGTAACGTTTCTTCACACTTTCTTAATACTATATTACGCCGTAATAAACATAACGGAACTGCTAATATGAAATCAACCGATGATTTCACAGATATCTTCTTGACACATCGACTTCACTAGAATATCGCAGGAGAGGTTTGAATGCATATTTAGTCTACAAACGACTTCCAGTAGCATACCGGAGTTCCAAGACAGTGTCCTATTGTTACAGATTTGTTCAACATCAATACGTCGACTGCAGAGGAATAGCAGATTAAGTATGTGTGCGGTGTTAGATATTGGGCACTTATAACTCGTGCGTTACGCGCCGGCGATTTCTTCACAAAACTTCATCAAATTACATGTAAATGTTCAAAAGGGAAGAAGATATATTCTGAGACTTCCAGGAGAGACAAGGTGACTGGTCGTTCTAGGCTCAGCCCATGAATAAAAGCACTCTTTAGGTACTTAGCTTTTGACCTAAGTGCCCTTTCTAAATGCTTGAAGAAATTCAATGCTGTAGGACTAACTTTGCTTCACCAGCGCTGATATTCTGCACGATATCACAGACATAAATTTTCTGATCATATCGAAGCGCTGTAAATGACTAAAACAGTTTGGAACATAACTGAATAATGGTAACTATAAATTAGAAGAAATATTTCGTGAGCAATTGGCAATAGAACTACTTTTATGCGTTGTTTTGGTAACTTTTCCCTGGGGGTCATACTGTTTCATAATTGCAAAGAAGAACTCCTGGATGATAAGCTGCGATGTACGATACAGATTTATTCACTCGTGTTGAGGACAAACTCGCCTTGCCAATGAAAGCAAGGACCACCTAAGGCGAAACTTTTACTAAGTTCATTGTGACATCGCTTGTTGTTGCCTACAAAAGTTCTCTTATGGTAAGTAGCAGGGGCGCGAGTCCATGTGACGAACAGCTCAAGCCCAGCTGCCTTGTGAGAAACCCTTAGGGCTGAACATATTGATATACTATGCTTTGCTGGGACTTGAACACCTCGTAAAGACGCAGTCATACATTATGAGAATAAAAAATATCGTTTAAAATGACTTCGAGAGAATAGTTCGCGACTATGTGATTACTAAATATGCAAAAAGTGGGAAAATCAATGAATTAAATGGACGCACAAAGGGCACTCACATAAAGTGAATCGAGAAGGGATGGGTCTGCTAACATTATTTATAGTTTGCCATATTACGTGTGTGCTTTGTCGATGGATTTGAGATAAAAACTTGAGTCGATTATATGACGAACATCTTAAAAAGAGACAATTTTAGATTGATTGACTGCGAAATGAGAAAAGCAGTGCTTGCTACTCAGAATAAGCAACTTCTACGCATAGGTTTCAAAGAAATGATGCATACTTGTATTTACTTGACCACCGAATCCCATTTGAGGCTTTGCTATCTTGCAGACGATTTATTGCTGCAAGCCTTTCTGCATAAAGTGAAGTAAAAAGGACCAGCTTCGCTTTTGGTTTACTAGAAGAACTTATCATATCGACCCTTCTCATATGTAATGGTCTAACAATTATTCAATAATTTTAGACATATTTATTAGCTCAGTGAGGTCAACAAACGCAATTGGACATTTTGCTTTACTTTATTTTATTTTACTTCTTATTATAATAACCAATGCTGCGTAGTCCAAAGGGCTGTACATCAAGATAGGATATGTGATTTTATAGCTTGAGTTTAAGTGTAGGTTGGACGAATGAGATGAATGTGGAAGTGGGAGGAGCGCATGCGTCCTTCCTTTTGTCAATCTGTATGCTGGGCTTTGCTCATGTTAGACTTTAATCAGTGTGTAATTCACCCAATATCCGACATTATATACGCATGCATATATGTATATATTTATATATGCATATATATATATATATATATACGCATGTATAAATATATATGTGTCTACAAATAAATAAATATACACGTATATATATATATATGTATATACATATATATATATATATATCCTTACTGTGAGCAACTGACTAGCATTTATGCTATATAAGTTGTATTAGCCATAGTATTTTTTGTTTGTACTCTTAGCATCAATACCTCACTATGACCACATACTGAAAACTTTTATCTTCGCTTCCAAAACATTAGTGCGTTGTACGGTCGCAATTTCATATATCTCATTACATTTCACTGACCTGATCTTATGTAACACGAATTAGTTTAAGATCACAATATATGACAGCAGTCCTTCAATGGAAAACCACATTTTTTGAGCTTGTGGAACCATCAGATCTTCAATTGCTTTATGAAAATATGAAGAAGTTACTGCCAATTATCGAGAAGCCAGCTCAGTATTGTTACATGCCAATTTCTAAGATGTATCGAAGAAAACTAAATTAACCAGTGAACATCTACTAAAGAAATCATATCTATAGAAGCCCCAGCATTATTTTGTATGTATTAAGCTAGCAGGATTTGGTTTTCTACATCTCTACATCATCTGCAACCACTCGGTCGACTAAGCGCAGAATAGTTGCGACGACAATATTCTTTGAAGTCCTTTGATTATCGTAGTCGCAAGACAGCAAAGTTTTTTTCGATCCACAAGACAACCATCTGTTGCTAGCCAAGTCAAGATAACGTTCTAGCACAATTTTTTTATAGTTTAGTGAAAATCCCTTGAGCACCCGACGCTGAAATGAGAAGGCCACAGATGTTCATACCGCATTTAAACCAAAACAAGATTCCAACTAATTTGGAGCTATGGGAGCGAGTTAAATTAGTGCTATAGTCAACAGATAATGAGAAAACAAATCCTCCAATTAAACTGTTGAATAAGTCTTCACTCCACTATGATCTAATCCTCGAGTGAATAGCGTGGATTTCTACGGTTTATGTTATGTATGACCTCGACACTCGAGGGGTGTTAAATAAATCCTTCGCCGTTGTTGGCTTACTGGTTCTTAAGAAGATAGTGTTTGAAGCTCTGATAAGTTGTTCATCACTTTCTATCCGAAAGTACATAAATTCTGATCTTTATCACTGCCTCTTGGGAGGGAAACACATGTAGCGCAGTGGTCGGGGATGCCGTGAAGTACGCACGTGATTGTTTATTTCATCCCGCGTCCCCGGCACAGCAAGCCTCCCATCTCCCGGAATCAGCAAATTGGTATTAATTTTCTGAGAGGATCAACACCACTGACTTACATGGGCAGGTCATTTCAAATGTGTGTAAGGCCAGGGTATGCGATTATTCACACCCACCGCTAATTATTGAAATCAAATTCGTGGAGCATCGTGCAAGGATTGATTAACGCTGCAACTTTCTCCATTATTTTTTTTATCAAAGCCTCTACATGTACTGATAACGAGAGAATCTAGTAAACTTACTTGCCGGAAGCTTTTTTCACTTGGTGAACTCTGGTCATCATGCCACCTGTTGCTGATGTTTTCAATCATTGCATGCCAGGACACACTGCTTACTTCGTGTTACTATTGATTATTCATGAATATTGAAACAACTGGTTTTGTTATTGTATTATCTCATGTCACTCATCTATTATGTCATCGAGAAAAGAGAAAATGAAGCAGTCAGTTGTGTTATTTGGAGTTTTTTATTGAATTTTGATCATTTCTTCGCATTCAGTGTTATATGCAGGACGATTTCATGAGGCAATTGATTTGGTCACATAATGTCCGTCGTCATGCGGTGAGCGCACTCAAATTGTAGGACATTTCTTTTCATACAAGTAATTAACAAATGATCTTCATTATGAATAATCGCCGAATCTACTTTTCAATGAAAAAGAGGATGTCTTGAAACGGACATTCTCTACATATTAAGGCAAAGTGCATAAAATCATTCTTCAAACGTCTATGATTCACGCATGCTCTGGATGTTTTCGATATATCTACTCGAAATTTAATAAAATGGCAAGCCTTTTAGAGCTGCTGGGATGTTGGAAAGTGCTCCATGATAATTGTTTGTGAAAATAAAGTAACCAGAATTGTTCAAATTTGTTTAACCAGCCTTCCCAGACTATGGAAGCTTCGGCAGAGAACTAGCTCATACTTCAATTTCAGTCAGAAATTTCGTTGCGGTGATAGCAGCCTAAATACAAAGATTGCATGCCAACATGCATCTCTAAGCTCTCTAATCGGACGAAATTTAGTTGAAGGCGGGAACAAATTAGATTTTGGCCAGGACACTACGTCGATTCTCCAGGAAGTCTTCACCTAAATTGACATGTAAGAACTTGTCTACGTGCTTGACCTGGCCCACAGCATGCCTATTCTCTCCTTCTTTTCCTACCGTAAAAACTGCAAATCAGTGCAGAATAATGCTAAAGTTAATAAAATACTAATTCTACCTTTCTTTTCGAGTGTTTTCTTAAGATCCACAGCTCAAATTTCGATATGCCACATATCATTTTTGAGCCACGCATGTCACGTGGTCTGTTAAATGGGCTGACTTATAGAGCCCGATACACGTGTTTCGACCTTGACGGTCTCGTCAGTCGGGCAGTTACACTTCGCTTTTAGCCAATTTCTCGCGGCGCTCAGTCCTCTATACTAAGAGCAGGCGACGACGAACATTTTACACTCTATGTTCGTGAAATTATCACCGAACACACAGTGTTGTGCACTCGATTGCTCTTGGTTGGTATCATTAGTATATCATACCTTTCTTTTCGAGTGTTTTCTTAAGATACAGCTCAAATTTCGATATTCCAGATAATCATTCCTATAAGTCAACCCATTTAACAGACCACATGACATGGGTGGCTCAAAATGATTACCTGGAATGTTAATTCTTTCTGATTCGGAGGGTACATAAGAAAAACCATTACTAACAGTCTTAAGGAAGAGCTCTGTCTGGCGAAGCTTAAGGCACAAATCAAAAACCAGAGTAGATTGAAAGATCAAAGGAGCTTTTTGAAAACAGACACATTTTTGAGTTCTTTGGAGCTTGTGATATAGTTTGGATACCAGCACTCTGAGGAAGGAGTTTCGTCCAGCGAAACATAATCAAGATAACAGAAAAACACGTAATTTTACGCAGCATGATTTTATTCTAAATGTTACAATATTATAAAGCGGTTTTACAAAAGCTGGCAAAGTGGGGCTGTAGCCACAAGTCTCAGCTTTCGAATCGATACTAACGCTTTTATTAGTAGTTCTTCTCTAGCGAATAAGATCGATTTTTCATTTGTTCCCTCTCAATCAGAAAGAACCAAAATATTCCATAAAGGTCGACACCTCAGCGTTTTTTGCTCTCTAAAGAACTTCGGCTTGTCGTAATATTCAGCTCATTCACTTGACTGTAACAATCTAACAGTAAAATGCTAACCGGAAGATTTATAAATGGAGGTGCTGGGAGATCGTGAGCTCGCTAAAATGTAGAAAATTTTCTGTGTTCATTAATTATGCAAAATCATTAAGGCACTTTCGATAGCAACTCCACTCCTTGCCCAGTGATGTGGTAGAGAATCGCTTGATATTCAACTTATTAAATTCATAAACGGTGATTGCAACTGAGTACAAGAAACAGTTATATAAAGATTCTAGCAAGGCATACAAAAGCTCCAACAAAGGAATCGTCATATTTTGGAAGAGCACCGTGATAGGCAGGCGTCGATAGTTCCAGATCACTTCAGCGGAGCTTCTCAGTTTTTCATCAAAATTGAACCGTCGCGATAATGAAAAATTTGAGTTGACTCTTGAAGGCTGAGTTAATGAGGATCTATAGCATTAAATGTGTTGTTTACTGAGTATAATTAATAACTATGCCATTTGTGTTCACTCCAGTATTGCTAATCATCAAGTTGTGGAGTAAACATTCATGAAAACTGGACTCTGGAGCACGCTGGAGATTGTAGTTTCCCGTAGTTTTAACAGTACAAACAGTATCAAATTTTGAAGTGCTTTCTTTGAACTGCCTTTTGCGAGAAGACAGACATCAGTAATTATGAAATAACAATCAAATAGCATGCTATTGTATTTAGTTTCCGAACATGCTGAATGAAGACCGCCCAAATGAGAAGAAAAATTCATGCCCATGTCGCTCTAAATATCTACAGAGCAAATTCTACAGTTGCTGACTAAACAAGCACGCGCTGGACACTACAGAACTGGCTTTCGACTGAACTCCACAGCCTCAAAAATTATGCGCCCTATAAAATGTGTTCATTTTTAGCATGGTGTTCCTGACTTACGATGGAATGAAGAACTAGCCGCTCAAGCTCAGTCATGGGCTGATAAAGTAGCTAGACAAGCCTTTATCTCATATAAGGAATTGAGTGGAGTAGGAGAAAATATCACATTCTTTCCACGTGACTTGGACCCGGAAGCAAGTAAGTGTCTAAGTTTTTCTCTTGCGTGTACTTATGACCTTAATTACTTCCGTTACTGAACAATACTGGAAAAATTTTTAGTGCGCTTTCTCACAAGAGCAGGTATAGAGAGGTGTACAAGAAAGTATTTGTTGAATAATCTTTTTCTACTAACTAATTGTAAGATTTGTAGTTGCAAACAAATAGATTAATATACTCATGAACAAAACGCCTCGCTGAATGCTATTACTAAATATAATATTCTTTGTATGTTGTGAAATTATACATAAAGCACTTCGTAGTAGTATAAAAAGTATTCGGCAATATTTTATGTGCCTGGGTAAGTCAGAGTTTCTTCCACTGAAGCTCTAAAAATACAAGATAAGCAAGATTGCCTAGAACAATGCTTTCGTTTAGTTGTTGAGCACTGGTATGAGGAACATGAAAAGTATGAGTATGAAACTCCTGGATGGCAATCTGGTACGAATTATTTCACACAAATTATTTGGAGAGGAACAGAAGAGGTGAGATTTATCAGTAGTTTAATGTTTTTCATTTGTTAATCATATTGTCTAAATAAATAAGCATACAGATCGGCATAGGAAGAGCTTTTGTGGAACCCGATGTTGTGGAAAATCTAAACAGGAAAAGTTCTCTGAGGTCGGTTTCAAATCAATCCTATAAATGTTGGATCTGCAATTTAGATGGCTAAGAACTTATGAGAAAGTCTCTTACCTGTTTCTATTGTATTCAAGTTCTTCATTGACTTCTCAGAATTCTGCTGAATAATTTGGTGGAACGAACTGTCTTCTTCTTGTTGCGCATTCAGGTTCATTATAATGTTATTGTTAATAAGTGAGATTGCAGTTATCAAATTGTTGAACATAACCAAGTATAGCTGACTGCTACGATAGCAATATATCGAAGAAAGATTGGGGGCAAAGAGGTGGCCTTCGTGATTCAGCGGTAGCACGCGTCCCGGTGTAGGTGAAACGCGGGTTCAATTCTCGCCTGAGGTTGGATTTTTGCTTATCACTCATTCCTCTTAAATGCATCTGGAGCATCAAACACTCCGAAAAAGGTGATATAAAGAAATCTTGAGAATTATATAATCTATCAGTATTGATTTTTCAGTACCGTATGTACTTTTCATTTCGGTAGACAGTATATAATTGAAAAAGCCACTGTACTAATCAATCTATCCAGTTGCTTAGCTTCCGTTCGGCAACTAAATGCTGACAAATACCACGGTATATTGGCTAGGCCCGCCATTAATATAACTCTGTGCTAATGTATCAATCCAGCAATTTGCCGTAGAAATCCATATTTTAGCGGTATCCGAAATTTCGGCTATTCTGACACCATTACGAAGGTGTTGAATGGAGAGACCAAGTTCGCAATAGACTTTGTGTCGAACTAGCAGGCCCACTTCATTATCAGTTTTCTTTTTTAATAGAAAGACTTAGTTCTCAGCTGGCTTTTCCAACGGCGGCAAGCCTTTGAATGCCGATTAAATTCGAAAAAGAGCTCCATCTTGAGGTGACTTCGAGTGCATACATTTTAAAGTCTCCCTTGTTTCGAAAAGTTTCTGTGCAGGATTTTTTCGACTATCACTTGAAATCAGTCTTGACAACTATAATCTCTTGTTCAAGATATACAGACACTAGCAGCCAATCAACTATTTTTCTCATAAAGCTTGTGCGTATAAAATTTTTAAATGATACGTTTGCCAAAGCTGATTGTGGTCGAGCGACGACGGTCATGACAACCACTAACTCCTTTCTCCTGTTGTAACGATCTAATTCGTTCAACCATCCGAGTAAAGAGTCGACATTCATAGTCAACTACTATTCATGAGGGCGCCAACTCTTTTGTTTCAGACAAAATGAAATTACTCTCCACTGCTGTGAACGTCGTGTAGAGATCACTGTCTTCCAGCTGTTTACCTATACACGACCATCCTACTTCATCTCTTTTCGTCTTTTTAGCCCCTAATTTTGGAACCTCTGAGTATTTGGCCTGTTGCACAACAACCGTATCGTGTACTTTCTGATGATCGACTATTAAGATCCATTCCTGATTTACCGTATTATGGTTAAGTACTGTGCCACTGGTCTTGGAACCCACTTAAAATCTAACTCAATTCACATGACTAAAATCCTTGGTTTTGAGTTCCCTTACTGAGTTTATGACATGATTTGACTGATTACATGGTACCTCAATTCAAGATCTCACAGGATCATAGGAAGGCGAGGTAGAGTGAAACGTTAGATATCGCGGCTTACTAGTTGTTTTGATAAGCATTTCAAATACATTATCTTACTAAAAACTGCCGTTACGAGAATGTCGATTCTCAAAATATTTGCTTTGTTTATGAAACTATTTTTTTTTGTATTTCTTCCAAATTTTCTTTCCAAGTTATTTAGGACTCTCATGTATTCCACACTCTGCATCAGGTATAAAATACTAATTTTTTAACTTCCGCTAAATCTGTCATTTTTGAACTGCATGACATAGGTAATACGATACAATCAATGCTTATTTAATCTTTTTCAATAAGTTTTAAACTACACAACAGATTTATGATCGTATAGTACGTGGACAGGTAAATGACCGAACTTATAAAATTCACTTTAGAAGCGGCAAATTGGCTTGCCCAGGTGATCAAGTCATCGTGGCATTCTATAGTCCAGCTGGTAACAATAATCGCGCAGGACAGTTTGCTGGAAATGTTTTAAAGCCATTAAGGCGGCATGAAGCAATCACCGAACAATAGCTGACTCAATTTTGCTTCAATAAAAGTTGTACAAACCGATGTCGACCTTGAAAATGAGAATATTATAACGAACTGCAATCCCGGAAATGTTTATACCACACAAGATCAAGAAATTTTGAATTTCCAATTCATTTACTACCTAACTTCACGCTTGAAGTGGAAGTAATCTGTATACTCTGTATAATCAATCTGGTTTGCAAAGAACTAGCACAATATAGTATCTCTGAATTCATTTTCATCCCACCGAAAATCAAGCACTAATACCCGATTTCAGTTTTCACCTAACTTTTGCACTGAAATCTGCTATGAAACTCTGACTACATCATAATTGTTTTTTCCTCATTACCGCATAAAGTGAATGTGTTCAGAAACAAGGAAAGAGGAATAGAAGAACTTATGACATACGTGGAATATCAAAGCTCATTAAATTTCACAAATCAAAAGGAAAAGAAGACTGCTGAAGCGCCATGATAAGGAATCAAACCATCGTCATCGCTCTTCAGTGGATGTGAGGTTAGGGGAAAGAGTGAACAATACGAATCACGTATGAAAAAGGGCATTTGACGGAAATTATCTATCTTCGTGATTATGTCCATCAGTACTGTTTACTCACAATTTTCTGTCGAGCTAAAATATGAAGCACATTCTATCTTACTTTACGTTGGAACTGAATATTCTACAGCTGCTTTATTCAACTGCATAAATAACTAAAACTAAACCGAATTGATATTTAAAAATAATATATGTCTAACCAGACGCTACTGTGATGTAAAAACATCAAAGAAATTCGACAATGGATTTTCAGCAGCACTACCATTTCGACTTCACAACTAGTACAACAGGGTTTCTCATCTTCCTTAGCTGAGTTACTTAAGCGGTAACAATATCATTATAGTTTCACTCCTTCAAAAGGAAATAGCGTCTAATGATAAAACATAATCGACACTTGACGAAATGCTGAATTACATTGCAATACACCTGTTAAATTGTCTGAGTTTCACTTTTTCGTTTCTTATTTTCATTCTCTACTTGCTACATCGATGTTAGACCAGATCCCGGCGTTTCTTTTATCTAATTTCGTGTTCTTACATCCGTAATCCACGAGTGGGGCCAACGAACTTTTGTACATGCGTCATGACTGAGAATTTTATCGTCTTTACAAATGCCAATTGAACGTTAGTCGACTCGAATCCGCTCGGATACTTTGATGTTGGATCGTTCCCAAATGTTCGCCAAGCGTCTTTGCAATTTGCAGGTAGCTTTCCAGACAAGTCTCAGAACAATTTCCTGAACGCGAAATGATAAGTGGATGGTCCGCAGCGAAGCGAAAAGAGGGCTTTGTCCGTGTTGAAAGTTAACATCAATCTTCCCATCCTCCCCACCAACCTCAATCTAGAGTCCACTTATGAGACGACACAACCTCAATATGATCTTTTATGGTGTAGAAACAGTTGAAATTTTCAACTTCAGCTCAACAAATGTCAATTCATCATCTAAATCAATTGCCGTCCCGTTGGTTAATGAGTGACTGAAGTGGGACAGAGTAAATATTCCATCTCTCCCTGTCGCGTGCAGTAATGGTTCAATAGGTTTTCTTTGCTATGGAGATTCGTTGAGCACCATACCGTTCAGGTCTTTCGTGAACAAATCAAACCATCGGGTCGGTGTTCTTTCTTGTGTGGGTTAAAGACCTTGAGGCATAAAGTCGGTGAAAGATCTTGTCCATCAGTTTTCCTCAATGCATTGCGTGTTTGATCTGACTGATCTGTTATGGTTTGTCGCAGACAGTAGCATTCCTAAATTTTAGAAGTTGAAATGGGCAAGATTTTGCATCCCGTCTCTCTGTTGCGTAAAACGAAATACTCTTGGCACAGCCTTCCGTCTGCTTGTTGGATGATTCTAAATGATTTCTCGTATTGCATGCGTAGTGACTATGTTTCTGAAGTGGGACTTTCAATTCTCTTCATTGAACCTTGATAGTGTTAAAGTTTCTCAGACAGCTTGCTCGAGCTAGGCCGTTCATTATGTTGATTTCGCGACTTAGACATACTTAATTAGAACATTGGAGCATTCGAAGAAATCCCGTAACGTGAATCAGGCAACCGAAACTATTCCATTCTTATATACATCTTTTATGCAAGATATAGTCGAAGACCAATAATTTCACAAGCGTTGCCAAAAGCACCCAACATTTGTTCCATCTAGCTGGTGCTTGAAGTTGTAAGATCGATGCCAGCAGAAAACAGAAGGTAGTGTAACTGCCGCGTCTAACTTCAGTCCTCTGCTGTTCCATTCCAGTGTTCACAAACTGTTCTAGAGAATGACAATAAATAATTTTAGTAGGATATAAACCCTGTCGACTCCTCCTCTTACGTCGATGGTGATATCGTTATTGAATCGCGTAATTGTGGTTGTGAGATCTTAATACGTCTTGCGAAGGATCCCTATGTACTGAGTCGAGACGCCGCGACTGTTTAGAGCTTCTACAACTTTCTTTGAGGTCATGAGAGTGAGACAGAGTGGGCTCTTGTACCTCGCGGAACTTCAGTGATTGTGCTGTCGTCTAATACAGTTTATAGTATGGAATCCTTCACTAATCTTCCTTGCTCAAATATCTATCCTTTGTCAGTGTTCACTCAATCTTACTAAGTGAAGAGTTTATAGACAATAAACAGCACACAGGTTGATGGATAATCGCCGATGTTGTGGAGGTCTCTCTTTTTTCGGCACTGTTGGTTCTATTGACTGAGGACCACAGATTATGATAGGTAAAGTATAACGAACCTATATTTCGATTAAAACTGGTGGGAGGTTCTTCACATGATTCAATCATATCCTGCCAGGGCCGGATGAGGTATGATTCTTCACCGACAAGATATGATGACGAATTTCGGAAGGGTGAACTCGTGGGACAATACGGTCTTCCTGCTTTTACTATAAAAGTACGAGAGAGTAGATGTTGAAGACGTCCGAGTTGTGGATTGCATGATTTTGTTCATTGTCATTCTGGAAACTGTGACTGTTTCACCCAGGCGTCGGAAGGCTGTCATTACATTCTTTCATTATTATTTGAGGTAACTTGTCATGTGGTCTGGTAAGGGCTCTTGTACAGCCCGATAGACGTGTTTCGTCCTTAGACTCATCAGTCGGGCAGAACCCGTTGTCTTTCGATCCTTTTATAGTCAGTTCTCTCGGGAGCCCTACTCTCCCTACAGGGAGTTATCGAAGACGAACGTTTTACACTCTATGTCAAGTGAAATTTTCAGCTAACGCAGTGTTGTACACTCGATTGCTCTTTGGCTGGTGTTTTTATCATATTATGCCTTCATTTCGAGTGTTTTGTTAAGACCACGTTAAAATTTCAATATATCCTTTCATTATTATTTAAGCCAACTTGTCATGTGGTCTGGTAAGGGCTCTTGTGCGAGTGGTAAGCTGTCATTATAGTCTCACAAATGGAGAAGCCTCAGAAGGGTTGTGAATACTTTTTCAGTCTTCAGCTGCAATTTTAGATGTTACTAATACCCAACCAAGATGCTCTTTTCTCGTCGTTCTGCAGCGTTTTGCAAGTTTGGAGGTGACTTAGCTACCGCCTGCGACTCTTGCAATTCCATGTCGGCGCACCATCTCGAATGGTTCTGGAATCACCCTCTCTTGCTGCCCATCGAACTCCCACTTTTCGCAGCGTTAACGTAGACATGTTGAATAACACGATTATCTAACTCGACAATACTGTCAGAGAGAGTACCTTCGCAAGAGCAGACAAATGATTTGAATGGATCCTGGTCTATGGTAGCTTTAGAATATCTTTTTTTTAATTAGCGCATTTCTTTACTTTCCAAACATGGAATCCTGCTTGAAGGGGGTAAAGTTCTCATCTTATGTGAGATTTTTGAAAAACAGCATTATCGGTAAGGTAAGACCCTGATTTACTACTGTGTGGTCGATTTCGTAATGACCAATTCCATGGAGAAATTCCCCCGTCCTCAATTGAGAATGGAGGCACTAAAATTGCAATTTATTGTAAATGGTGTTTGTCTTCATATTCAACTAGAATAGCAGTTCACCCTGTTCTTTCTATACGAATTAGTGAGTCTCAGTGTGACGTTCCTCAGATGCTCTTTTGGTGCTATTCTTCGTAGAGAAATTTCAACAGTAACCTTGAAGAATGCATGATTTTCTCTGTAAAGCATTTTGAACGCTCCAATTTCGTCTTTGCCATAGCCTGAAATGGATAATTAAACGGCAATGATGATTAAAGCCGGTAGTGATTCATATTTTTTCAAAATAAGTGTTCTGTTTAGATTGTTAGTTCCTTGAAGGAATTTACATTTTAGGCTAACAGGTTGTGTAAAAAGTCGGTGCGTTTGATTGTTTAAGATAAGCTTTGCAATGAAGTTGCATGATTTTGATATCGTTCAATTGTGCATTCTCTTGTGAACATTTTAATCTACAATTGCCTATACTTGCTTTAATATGGAGCTGTCATGGGGACGAATTCGCTTGTTACCCATGCATAAATGACGCGTAAGGGAAAATGCTAGTGAAGCGACGTGTAAGATTAATAGAGTTTGAAGTGCCTATACGGTTGCAGAAGGGCCTTCTTCTGGGCTTCGATCAGTTCATGTGGCATCTACTTTGACTTCTTCTGCACCTTATCCAGTTTATGTAGAATGCTGGAAACGGTTTTGAAACAACAATCAAAGTCTTCGGGCAACATTCTTCATGTCATCAAAGGATTCTCTTCGATTATCTTAAGGCCAGCTTGGCAATTAACTTCCTGTGGACGGTCCAAGCGCGAGTGATTCTTCAGATTGTCCTCTCCAGCTTAGAACTTCGTGAACCCCTTTTCAAAGCCACCCCTGCAACCGTACCACCGCCCTAATCTCCATTAATCTTGCATGTGGCTTCACTAGCATTTACGCCACGTGCAATTTGCGCATGAGTATCGAGCGCATTTGTTAATGCAACACTTCTATTTTAAAGCAAATATAGGCAAGTTGTGTACCAAAATGTCACAAGAAAATGAGCAACTGAACGATAACATATAATACATTTTCTTCTGTTTGGCCGTTTCGAAGTGATATTGTTATTATTTATTGGATACTAGCGAAACATACAGCAATACAGTTAGTAATGCAGCGTGAATATTACAACATTTTAGATGGCCAACGTCTCGGCGGACCGCTTTCTTCAGGCTGACCTTTCCGTCCTGAGTTAGGCACAGCCCATTGATGCACTGATCTCATGCGGCTGGTTTTCAATGAATAATTGATAGATAGACCCTAACATCAAAACGGCTTTGAAGAAGGCGACCCGCCGAAACGTTAGCCACCTCGTATATTGTATATTCACGCTGCATTACTAACTGTATTGTTGTATGCTTCGCTAGTATTCAATAAATAATGAAAATAACACCTCGGAACGGCTAAACAAAAGAAAATAATCATTTATTCAAACTATGCCGTAGTTAATAGATAGCCGGTCTTGGGATTTAATACATTTTCATTGCAAAAATCTTATCAAAACCTAAATGGCACGATTTTTCTGCACAGCCTATTAGAATCTTGTTGACGAAAACACCAACGTAACCGATTACTTTATTGCCGCGTGCCCCTAGTTGTCTTTACAGTCTCCATTATCAGGTCGGCAAAAAAGGAGTTCAATGCAAGGGAACGTAAATACCTTTATATTTGACTGTTTTATTAAAAAGCTTGCCCGAAACAACATATGATCTGATACTATATTTCAAACCTTCTATGAGGTCTGTTATGCCACTTGTATAGTGCTAAACGTATATTTCGCCTTTCGACGTCATCAGTAGCACAGTGCCTTTCACTTCAGTCACTTTCTTGTAAGGGAATATACCTTATACATATAAAGGAGCACCGCCGAATTATTTACACTTCCCGTAAGGTGGAAAGGTAATCCTACACTGCAAAGATAGCAAATCACTGCATGTCAAATGATAAGATCACCTGATATGCACTGATTAACAGTCGCTTGCTCATGGCTGTTAGATTGAATAATACCTTCATATTTCACTGTTTTTTCAAAAAACGTCAATATAAGTACGGGTCGTATCCTTGGATCTACTAAATTTGTGTGGCCTGGAATTAAGTCTTCATAATGCTCAGTGCTACCACATCGGAGCTCTTTAGCGGTCAGGGAATGGGAAGTTTTTTTTATTGCGTCACTTTTAATACCCAAACAATACCTCCCGATCTCTTAGCGTATGGAGCTAGTTAATCTCATGAGTAGTCTTGCTCCTTCTTTCAGAAAACCTGACAAGCTTATTTGTAAGAGGCGACCTAGTTTTCACCCATGTAGTTCAAACTCACAATTATAAGCTTTTGGGCGAAATAGTTTGCAAAATACAGTATATATATATATATATATATATATATATATATGGAAAAACACATTATGAAGACAAGAAACGGGAGCTGCCTTCCATGGATCCATATTTCATAGAAGCACAAGGTCGTTTTTGCTCTTCGTTTGACCCTTCATTTCTCCACCTAAGGACGCGCTGCGACAGAACCGCTACTAACCGGTTGAACATCCTTCACTGAGAGAGATCAGTGCGTTATGAGCTCATTGCGCATTAAGAAATTATTCCAACCGAAACTATCTGCTGAGGTCATGATAACTATTCGAGCGAAGGGAATGCGTGTCAATTTAGCTTTCCTTGACTCTGAAATGGGCAGACCGTGAAAATGTCACTTACTGCTGTATAAATTATAGAAATAAGCCTTATAAACAATCTCGTACTTGCTCATCAAGAAACAATGAGTTATTAATCGATACCGACAGTATTAGTCTTTAGAAATGCTAGATAACCTATTCGCCCCTCCCTACGGAGTAAAGACCATATTGTTTCACTACGATGAAAATTTGATTTTCTCGATCCATTAACATATTTCTTTCATTTTATTGTTTAAGGCTTATCTCGCAAACGCCAGAAAAGTGAAGAAGCGAAATTTCTTATATATGACAATGGCATTCACCACTTTATCGTCAAAATTTACAGTTGGTGCCCTTCAGTTGAGAAACTTAGAAATTCAAATTTCACGAGAAGTTGTGATTCTAAGCGTATTAAATACATGTGAAAATTATGCATGCAATGAGTGGAAGCAGCATATTTTCTCTCCCATAAATCAATAAATTTTTGGAGCTCTTATATACTTTTAACGAGGAAGTATGGTCAGTTATAAAAAACTCAGTTTCGTGGAGAAGGCGTAGACCTATAGCGTCCTACTCGATCATACTGCCACATTTGAATAAGTATTGACTAGAAAATCATTAATCATCTTCGACAAAACGAACCAGTTCTTCAAGATCGTCGTTTTATTGCTCAGCTCATAAAATTAAAAGAAAGGCTTAGAAGGCCTTAAAAGGCTTAGAAGTACTTTCAAAAGATCGTAATTACCGTATACATATACACTGTAGTACACGAGCTGTGTCATAAGGTTGGGTAATGATAAAAGACATTCTAGTACTGATAGTGAAGATATAGATAAGATGATTAGCTAGCAGTAAATGTTACACTACATGATCATTGGCAAGTCAAAAAAAAAAAAATAAAACAGCTTCGACTTCATCATAATTGTTCTTAATGAAGTTCTTAAAATCAAGAAAAATTACAGTATAATCTGGTTGCTTAGTTCACTTGATCGTATACTTCTTCCACGATTTTCTTTCATGGTAATCAGATTATGGTGCAAGATTCGTGTCAGAATATATTGTATGGCCTGTACTCTATAATAATACCGGTTGAGCGTGGGATATGCACTGAGGTGAGTTATATCACTTTTCACCACGTATTTACGCACATTTTTAACTTCATGGTCAAGTCCCACAGCTTTTCATTGTACGCATTTGCTTTTCAAACTTTTCATCAACACTACTTATTTAGCAAATTAGTTGTTCAATAATTACTGAGCGAACGAAATACCAATAATTTCAAACTATTTAACTACGATCATTCATGGAGCCTTTTTCCACAAAATAATGCCGACTTTGAAGATCTTCAGTGTAATGTTATGGAAGTTGATCGTTTTATGTAACACTCACCAGCAACACCTCCTAGGCCTAACTACTGCGAAAATGACAAATCGTGATTTGTCGCCAATCGCGGGATCTCTACTCAGTACATAGGGACCCTTCGTGAGATGTATGAGGTTTCACAACCACGATTTCGCGATTCGATAACGATATCGCTATCGACCTAAGAGGAGGACTAGAGAGCTTATATCCCACCAAAATTATTTTATTGTTATTCTCTAGAACAGTTTGTGAACACTGTAATGGAACAACAGAGGACTGAAGTTAAAAGCGCCAGTTACACTACCTTCTGTTTTCTGCTGGCATCGATTTTACAAGTTCAAACATCAGCTAGATGGAACAAAAGTTGGGTACTTTTGACGTTTGTGAAAGGATTGGTCTTCGACTATATCTTACTTAATAGATGTTCATAAGAATGGAATCGTTTCGGTTGCTTGATTCACGTTACGGTATTACTTCCAATGCTCCAGTGTTCTAATTACGTCTGTCTGAGTCGCGAAATCAATATGATGAACGGCTTACCTCAAGTGAGCTGTCTGAGGAACTTTAATAGTATCAAGGTTTAATGAAGAGAATGGAAAGTCCCACTTCAGAAACCTAGTCGCTACCAAGCAATATGAAAAATCATTTAGAATTATCCAACAAGCAGACGAAAGGCTGTGTCAGGAGTATTTCGTATTTTGCAATGGAAGGACGGGATGAGAAACTGCGACCCATCTTACCATCTCATTTTAATCGAAATTGTGATAAAATTAAAAAAGTGATTTTAAAACAAATACTGCCTACCTAGGCTAACGATATGGATAATTCAGATTGCTGTCCAAGGATATGAAATTTCCAAAAAATCATGGCTGTTCACTATGATCAGCCTCCGTCTCGTCCATTACCAGCTCGTACATCACAAAATACATGCTTTCTGCTAACAGAAATATTACGTAACTTATGAACACTATTAGCTAAGGGATGCGTTAACACTTTCGCTGATGTAATTTGATTTGACATAACTTGCTCTGCACTTTTTCTAAAAACGTGGTTCTACCTCTTTGCTTCGAATCATTTTCATTGTTTTCAATAACTCAGCAAATTGATAAGACATTTAGACAACACTGCTTCTGGAACAAAAATAACATTTATTCATATTCTAATCATATAATACAAGAACAAGTGTTGATACTTACCCAAGTCGTCAACACTTACTACTCTGACCTCTGCTGGTACCCAGATTGAACCGAGTTACTCCCAACATGAACGACAAATATATATGTCGCAATATTTTTTACTTTTCTTACCCTATTGAAAAAATAACATCACCGCCACACATCGAAATTTGACATAAACAAATGCCCTGCTATAGCAATGTGCTGGATCATTGGATTAAGACATTCTACTCCCACTATACCTATACTTTTGTGTTTAGGACTTTTGCCTCTAACATTTCCGATAATTCTACCATCTTTGTCATTACAACTCACACTGGGAAGTCCGAAGACTTTTGTGGTTGATTGATGCGAAAAAAAAAGAATCGTATGCATTAAGTACTGGGATACGCACCGTAAACGCGGGTCAACCAAAATAGAATAAACTAGATCAAGAATAAACAAAACTATCCTAGTCAACTCATCATAATGCCACTAGCACTAAAGCAGTACGGTTGCCCCGAGGTACAGGACAACATGAATCATGTGATTCACAGCGTGATGAGGTTCAAACAACGAAACGCTCCCTCAATATTCGCCATAACTTGAGTAGCACTACGGTGGAATGTGTGTTATACGAAAGCGAAAGACTTCATAAAGATTAGACTCACTAACGGTTGACTGAAAAACCTGGAGTACTTTTTTGCAAGTTTACAAAATCTTTTATTGACCCAAACACCATGATGTTAATCTACAATAGAAAAATGCAAAGTCTAAGAACAATGATTAACAAGCAATAATTTAAAAATATGGGCTGAGAACACATACGAACATCAACGAATTTCAGACCTCGTGATGGATAAGACGCATCCGTTATGACAAAGACTGAAGGCTAGCGTATGTTGCAGAAGTTTAACACAACAACTAGAATAATTTAAAAGTTCCAATTCGATGTTGTGCTCTAGTGACAAGATTTTGCCCACAATAGTACTGACATAACATAACGTAACGCTACCCAGTTTATGCAGGCATTTCGAACTGACGAGTAGATTGCAGGACTGAAATTCAACAAATAGTCGTGATATTCTTCTCAACCATATTATTTTGTCCACTTAATCGCTCGAATCTCATCAAGTGCATACGGTTATCAAAGTTAAGATTATCGCCTAGCAGTAAGACTTCTGCAAATGATTTACTACAACCATTTCATCTTGCTACAGATCATATCTTTTGCAAGAATCATGAATAAATTCACATGTGAATAAGTGCATTCTCCCTTTCTCTAATACACTGCACTAAAAAGCGTTTAGGGATGAAGATGGTGTCCAAATTACTGTTCAAAATAAATACTTCAGAAGATGTTTCTGTCTACATAAAACGCTCAAAATGCATTGTGTACAATGCGTATAGCAAAACTGATGGCTGCTTCCTATCCTGGAACAACTACTCTCATCTGGTAATCGATCCATTCATGACGGCGTGTACCTGTTCTGGTGCAAGATTATTAAGAGACCTTTTTTCAATGGGAAAAGCGTTATCTTTTTAGGCTTTTAGTAATCATTCGAAATCTTAGAACTCCGATATTTCAAAGATACGCTATTCTGAAGGGAAGCCTCTCTAGTGCGATGTAATAGCGGATAAAGTTATGCTTCACACCAGGAGTGCTATGTTTGCACGGCTAGGGTCTGTGGAAGGGTTTTCATCAAATTATTAGTACTCATTTAATAGTTCGATTCTCGCTAATTTTAGAAACAAATTTTGTTTTTTAAATGGTCTTCATTGGGCGTTGCGAAAGCTAAAAGAAAAATACGTTTTCACTTGAAGTTCTATTCACACAAATATAATTACAAATGTACAAAAACCATCACCCTGTAAAGAAAGTCTTAAAGTACCTGAATAGTTCAGGAAAATTAGAAAATTTTTTCAAAACTGAGAAAAAATTCAGTCACGTAACGAAAATCGCAAGGCGCCCGAGAATCGTGCTATGCAAGTCGAAATAAAAACCAGTAGAACCATACAACCTTTTGTTTACAAGAAATGAAAATTTCCCATGATACTGTTATCAAAAAGATTTCTAGGACCCATCAAACTAAAGTTCCTATTTTCTTTTTAAGCCCAGGGTCGTATTTCCAATGCGAAATGATGGAACAAGCGGATATCGTTAACACGAAATAAAATGCTTTTGAATTATACCTTTATCTCAAATGCTTTGTTTAGACCACGCTCAAATTTCAAAATATATCCTTTAATCATTATTTGAGCCAACATGTCATGTGGTCTGGTAAGGGCTCTTGTACAGCCCGAGACACGTATTTCGTCCTTACAGACTCATCAGCCGAGCAGAACCCGTCGTCTGTCGATCTTTTTATGGTCAGTTCTCTCGGGAGCGTCACACTCCTTATATCTAGTTATCGACGACGTACGCTTTACACTCTATGTCAGGTGAAACATTCACCTAACACAAAGTGTTGTGCACTCGATTGCTCAAATGCTTTGATTGCTTTAAAACATGCTTCGGGCGCTATCTACTGAATCTACTGAAATGATGAACAAAAAAGCTATGAAAACGAAAATTCAAATGTTGAGGATAACTGGAGATAGAGTAAAACACAGAATATACCTTTTGTCACATAGAGATAAAAGAAGTCTGCATATAGAACAGTCTGAACGATTCCAGCAACAACAGCTATGGGATCGAAGAAGTTTTCAGTATAGTATCTACAAATGTGAGTATTGAAAATTCCTGTACAATACATCCACTTCGAAATAGGTTATTGAAAAAGGACATCAATCAAAATTAGTCATGATTATTTATTTAGAGAATCTCCCATCACAGTTTGCTCTGCAGACCTCAGCACTCCCGACATTCGATTCGTTTCATCGTATGTATCCTCCACAAAAGTCTCCGACACTTCGTGTGCTCTTTCCAATCTTGTTTGAGGATTACGTCTTGCTCATTAACTACGTAGATGCTACTCTAGGGGATCTTTCTCTCCAATATTGCAGTTAGCCGAGCTCAGGTGCTCGGTGATTGATTGCAAGAGAGTATTGAGGAAGGGAAATCGAAGAAGCAAAATGCTTCGCTTTTTGACACTGCATCACCAACCAATCGCTTTTCCCCCATCCCTCCCTCTGCCCCTCATTTGCGATAAAATATCTACAAAAGCGGAATCATATCTCAACATAATCGCATCAAGTCCAAACAGAAAGGAATTCTTGACAAAAAAAAAACGTAAAAACCAACTTGCGTGTTATTGAAAAAATAGAGAGTTTATATGAAATAAACAGACTTTACTAATATTTACCTATAGACCCAGTTCACAACGTAAAGCCCACGATAGGATCCAAGAGCGAATAGATAATGAGCAGTGATTGTTTCAGCATTTCCCGTACGAGAAAGCATGAACAGTTGTGGCATAATGGCAACCGCTTCAAGGTAGATAGAAAACGTCCACATTACCTACACAACGAAACCCATAGACACAACCTATATTTAGTGGTAACTGGATTATGAACAAAAATTCAAACCTCCATAAAGGTGAATTCATGGTTGATTAGAAGTGCTAGGATAGCAGCAGGAATTACCAGAAACTCTATACGGAAGCAATCGTTGTTCCTAAATGAAAGAACATTAATAACGCTGCAGAGATGCACATGGAGAAAAAGTGAACACATATAACTGTGCTGTTTTAGATTTCAACAAGTCACAATTACGGATTGGGTATTCATGAAAGCTTAATAGAATTAGATAAGAAAGTAATGTTGATGAAGTCCATCCAAGAGTACAGAGTGGTACGCAAAAATTTGACCTCAGACGATAGTTGAACCTGCATTTCATCTATACGAGTGCTACCACTGAACCACCAAGGGCGCCGCTTTGCTAGCACTCCTTTCTTCGATATGTTGTATCGCAGCCAACAACAACGACGGATGAAACGCGAGTTCAACACCCGCCGTAGGAGAAATTTTTCTGTACCACTCCACACCCTAGGATGATCTTCATAGCATCTTCCCAATGTTCAAATAAGCAAAAAAATAATGAATTCAAAGAGCAAATTAGATGATTGGATAGCTGTCCTTGTGATGGTAAAATCATTTAAAAACATGAAAAGCTCCAAAACAAATGGATTAAAAGTGTTCTTGTAACGAATTCTACAGTGTTCAGATGCTGATCTACACATGACCAGACACGATCGATACAAATTGAAAGATATTTCATCAAAACAATCGACTTTTCTCATAACGTATTTTGAGCCTTTCATGAGGTCTGTTATAGCGATTATACGATGCAAGGCACGTGTTTCGGCATTACAGCCTCGTCAGTCGCACGCTGCCTTTCGGTTCAGCTAGTGCCTTGTGGGGAGATATCCGTTAAAACAGAGGAACAGACGCCGGAAATAATTACACTTGCCGCTAGGTGATAAAATCACGAAACATGTGTTATGCTCACTGTATAAGTGTCATAACATCCCATGGGAGGTTCAAAATATGTTATCACATCATCTGATAAATATTTCTGAGCCATCCATGTTATCTGTTATGGGCATTTGTACAGTGCAATACATGTGTTTCGGCTTTGCAGCCTCGTTAACTGCACAGTGCCTTTCATCTGAGCCAATGCCTCTTGGAAGAGAAACACTCTGACATAAAGGATCCACAGACGTGATATTTACACTCGCCGTCAAGTAATAAAAATCTCCAAACGGGCAGTGTTATACACTCGATTGCTCTTGGCTGGTAATCATGAGATATCATACCGTTCCTCTGGAGTGTTTTCTTGAGACCACGCACAAATTTCAGTATGCCTGATAATTATTTCTGAGCCATGCATGTGATCTGTTATGGGTATTTACATAGTCCAATACACGTGTTTCGGCCTTACAAACCTCGTCAGAGTGTAGAACACTGCCCGTTTGATGATTTTTGTCACTAAGCGGCGCGTGTAGCTATAACGCCTTATGGCTCAAAAATAAATATCGGGCATATTGAAATTTGAGCGTAGTCTTAATAAAACACTCGAAACGAACGGTATGTTATCAGAGTATACTACTTAAATTAAATCAAGGTCTCAAAAATAGTCGGCAAGAAAGGTATGACAATATACGTTCTATCGGCGACAAGCAATCGACTGTGAAACACTGCCCTTTGGCTGATTAAACCACCTAGCGACAAGTGCAAACAATTCGGCGTCGGTTCCCCTAAATAGGGGATATCTCTACGCAAAGAACAACAGACTGAAGCGAAAGACATCGTCATTTAACGCGCCGTAATGCCAAAACACGTGTGCTACACTGTAGAAGCACCAAATCAGGCCTCATGAAAGCTAAAAATATGTTATCAGATTATATTATTTTGACCAAGATCTTGAAAAGTCGAAAATAAAAGTACGACAAATGAATTAAGTAGGAATACATCATCAGAGGATTAAAACATATCCACTGAACCAACCTATCATAAGTTGCCTTGAATTTGATCCACATCAAATACACGGTACCAAAAGATGATACGAGAAAGAACACCTGTAAAGGCAAAGTATGATGATTGGCAATTGATGATGAGGAGCACAGTGAAGAACTTTATTTATAACAGCATACCTTCGAATTTCTTGATAAAATGTATCATAAGAAACAATGGGAGCAAGTAGGAAGAACGCTTTACCTAACAGAAACTCCATAGAAATGATTCGTTTCGGAGAATTTTTCAATAAAGAAGAGTACGACAGTAAGAAGAAATCTAACACAAGCGGAGTGCTTTGAAACATTTTAACATCACCGCTTACTACTAAACTCCAATTTTTTTGAAGATCTTATTTATGCTGTCAAAGAAAGTGCCCAAACATGGACGTAGAAACTCTAAAACGGGATCGAGCGATAACTGTCAAATTAATTGAAGTAAAAGTGAAAACTTAAGCAAAAATTACCTTCAATACTGAGTTGTACACCGATACGAAATTGGTAAACAAATCCAGATAACGAGATACAAAAACGAGAGTAAACAGAACTTGAGATCGACCAGATAATCCTTAAGAAAACCGCTGTTCAACGACACAAAGAAAAAAGAATCAGTTATTAGGTTGCCCCATAATTCCTCACGCGTTTCGACACTTTTGTTAATTCGAGTGTTATTCCAAGGAGCCATGGCCAAGTGGATGTGAAGCTCGTCGTGGAGGGCGTGGGTTAGACCCTCTACCTAGCACTCTCCAGCAGTTGACAACGAAAGCCCTATGGAACGCCACGGCCAGGCTATCCTCGAGATCTCAAGACGTGCTCAACGAGTATTCTACGACGTTCAAGAAGAGGACGAAAAGACGAAGTGAATGGTTGAATTATTGGGATCCGCACATCGTAAAAAAAAAACATATGAAAACGGACCAATAAAGTGCCAAAGTGCCAAATTGTTACTTAAGTTAGAAAAACAAGTAATCGACAATATGATCACCACCCTGATGAATAATATACAGCCATTTCTGCAAACACAGGATGCATTTTTGTCAGAAAGAATGAGAATGGCCATCGAAGAAGTCCGTGAAGTGACCTTCAATTTGGTTGTAGTCTTTGAACTGAATTCTCTTCAGAGCTATTTCAGAGCGAGGAAGAGATGATGATCCGTTGGAGAAACATTAGGGATATAGGGTGGATGTGTACCGTGCTCCAACCCATTTTCTCCAGAACGTAGAGAGGCGACTTTGCAATGTGAAGTCGAGAATTATTTTGACGAAGGGCAAAACTGAGTCGTTTTGGATGCTTCTCGTGCACTGCTGCGGCCAGCTTCTAGAGTTTTCGCCGCCTTAGACGTTGACATTAGTTGTCTACTTGTCGCCGAGAAGTTTTCAAAACATAATACTCTGCCAATCTTAGAAAACCGAAAGCATAATCTTCCAAGCATGGAACTTGGGCTTTGCATAAAGTGTCCGTCGAGATATCACTTTGCGATAGACAATTTCATTTAAATGGAGAGTGATGGTGGTATGTTCGTATCCTAGTGCTACTAGAAGATTCTCCAATATACCCCAGTATTTTGGCAAGAGCTCCACTTGGATAAAGGATTAAATGAATAAAACAAAAGCGCGAAAAAATTATGGAACAATCCAGCAATCTTGTCGCTCTATGTTAATCGATCTAAATCTATGCAGAAATAAAGTATCTATAGAAACTAAGGCATGTACTTACCTTCACAACTTCTTGATTTCCATATCTTATGTAGCAAGATCACAATAGCAACGAGATGGGAGAGGTCAGCACATAGGCGAAAGATGTTCATTCTCGCCACAACCCAAGTACTCTGAAATTTCGAACATCGGTAATCCGAAAACAAAATCTCATAAACAGCTTATAGAATGACGAAGCTGATCGATTTATAAGGTTGCTTCATAAGTTTTGGCACTACAGCAATAAACACCAAATTTATTAACCAGAAGTAAGTAAAATTGAATGATTTCGGTATCGTTCAATTGCTCATTTTCTCGTCAAGATTTTGGTATACAACTCGCTTATACTTGCTTTAAGATGAAGCACTCTTGAGAACAAATTTCTTTGCTACTCATGCACGGATGGCGCGTAGGGGAAAATGCAGGTGAAGCGGCGCGTAAAATTAATGGAGCTTCTTGAGAACGGCTCGAATGCGACTGATCCTCTGGCTGTTCTCTCCAGCTTTCAACTTCGTACCTTTCTGCTACGGTTTCACTGTCTCAAGCTCCATTGATCTTACGCGCCGCTTCGCTATCCCATTTTCCCTTATGCGCCATTCGTGCATAAGTATCAGGCGAAGTTGAATTTAATTAAGCTCTATCGTAAAACAAATACAGTCAAATTGCACATCAAATGTTCGCAAGAAAATGCGCAATTGAGCGATATCAAAATGATGCAATTTTGATAACTTCTAGGTAATAAATTTGGTACTTATTACTCTAGGGCCAAAGCTTATCGAACGACCTGTTGAAAAAAAGGACCAAAAAATCCCACCACTTGAAAGAAATCGCAACACTCTGATAGCAAGAGGAATTAGTAAGAGAGAAAAAAAAACGTCGAGAGAGTGGTTCGAAAAACCGTCGGTATTTGAAATGAGAAATGAAAAAACGAAGATAATCAATGAACTAATCTCTCTATTCAAATGTCGCTCGACAAGGTTGGTATGCCTTCTTGCAAATCGATGGTTGACATTTCCCCCACTTCGCCTTCCTCAGAGCCGTGTTACGCACGCGTAACACATTTCATGTTCTAGAAAGAACATCGACAGTCCTATCACTGAAGAGAACGGCTCACTGGGAAGGCGAAGGGGCGGAATGGTCAGTCATGGATGGACCTTAGAGAAGACGTACGATCCTCGCCGAAGCTCAGAAAGGATGTCAGCTTGAGAGATCCACTTACAGTATCCTTAGATGTTCTTCTCAAGACGACCAATTCAAGGGTAAATAGTGGAAATACTCCTACTACCACCACTATATTGCGGATAAATGCGAAACAAACACTGAGGCCTGCTTGACTGGACGCAAATTAGACAGCAAAACAACGAAATAACTTCGAAAGACGAACACTTTTACACAAATACGAGAACTTGCCTCTTGTCGAAGAACTAGGAAACCGAAAAACCACAGAGCCACGTCAGTCACCCCCCCACCCCAATCCACCGGAACGCGGCGCAGCCGCGGTGCGGAGAACAGAGCGTTGTTCTTATACTGGAGCATCTTTCCACGATTACTTCTCCATTCGTACATTATTCACTTTAATGTGGCCATAATTTTGCTTTATTTATTTAGAGTGATTTAGCAGCGAAACAAATTGTTTTTTGTTGAGTAAAGCAAATTAATGAAGGAAAATTTTGAAATTGCCGACTGTATTGTTTCCACAGCATGATGAAGCCCACTTTTATAACCCGATGACGTTGAGTGACGTGCAAAACTTTGAAGTCAGGCGAGACTCCGAACCACATTCTACCCTTTCCGTGAGCGATAGTTGCTGACGAATTGATGTGTTTGTAGCGTAAAAAAAAGTGGTGGTAAGACAGGCGTCGTTAGTGCAGTGAGTTGGAGCACGCGCCTCTCGTATAGAGTTGAATGTGGGTTCGAGTCCCGACTGATGTCACAGTTTTGCACATCACTCAAAATCATTGGATATATTCAAAACATCATACGACCGCTAAAGTCGCTCAAAAAAGAAAAC
>JAHQIW010005846.1:0-68745 GCA_019055375.1 Parelaphostrongylus tenuis | reverse complement strand
GAAGCATTGGTGCGGATCGGTTTGTTCTATGGTATTGATATTTGGGGATATATCAGCATGATACAGGGCAGGAGTAGAGAGGAGAATTAGTACATATATATCATATATCATAATAAATTCATGTATGTGCGCATATGTTTATACATGTAATTACACATCGTATATATATATATATATATATATATATATATTTACGATGTGTATAAACATGCCCTGTGATGTTTTTGTGTGTAATACAACACATATTTACTTATTGCAATATTTTTCCAACCATTATTGTTACCATTACTATTGTCCTTACTAGTACTGCTGTCACTGCTGCTCCAGTTGTAGGTGGCAGCTGCATTGAAATTCGAGCCACTTCATTAGAATGGAGGCATTGAAACAACAAACTGAGCAACTACGAATCGAAGTTCAATTACAGCGAAAGAAAGTTTCCGAGACATCTAAGGGGTACGCTGGAGATTTCAATGATTTCATAAAATCACGATGGTTTTTCGTATGAAAGATGAAACGATTAGCGATAATTGATCTCTTCCTGATATACCACTCATTCGACTCCATTCAGCTTCGTAGGAGACAACTGAAATGCATAGTTGATCTGTACAATGATTTACATAGGCTTGACAATGTGTCAAATCAGTGTTTTTATGACAGACTTTGTTAATGCACGACATGAAAACTGATCGGCGCTACATTTTTTTTAAGTTTCAGTCATGGATGATTATGGAAACAACTAGTCTTATTGAGCAAATTTTGCAATAATCACTTACGTTACTTTGATGAGTTCATAAAGTCAATCTGTCATTAGAAATTACAAATGAACGCGGTTATTTTGCAAATATTAGACAGTGAGCATCAAATCTACTACTCCTCACTCACTTTAATTAGACTTTTGAATTTTAGTTTACTGGAATACTGCGAGAAAAATAAAGGAAGCGACGCATTAGTTAGTGGACCGTCTGATGCTCAGAATCCGTTTCAAGAGAAGAAATCATGCAATCTATTGTGAAATATGTATGTTTCCTAGTCTTATCTAGTTGTCTACTCATTTTTTACCTGTGTTTTTTTACTCGTTTACATTGTTTAATCTTGCAAACACAAAAACTATGTGTTAATTCTAAAAAATTGAAGCCATTAGTTTCATTTTCTTTGAGAATTGCTAATGAATTTGGGCAATCATTAAGCAGTTTGTATTCGAATTTTCCTGATCTCTTTGCTTCACACTCCATCAACTAACATAAGTAATTCGGTATATGTATATCAATAGAATTTTCTCCTGAGTTAATATAGAATATTCTATCGACCAACACAAGTAATGTGATTCATGTTCGGCGCCTTCGTGCGGAATAAAAGTTGTTTGTCACTCTCTTGTTAACCTATCCTTGAGAAGAAGAGATGCCTTGATCACCCATAGCGAGATTGAAGAGGAGGCCAGTTCCTAAAATATTCTGTTAAAGGTGATCTTTTGATTATACAGGCTGTGTAAGCTGATTTTATCACTCTGCAGGCATTGCAACTAATTCGGAGTCGACTTTTTATATGTATGGGAGGGCGGACGGCATACACCCCTAGAAGGGATTGGCTGAACTAGAAGCCACCGTGCTGCTGATGAGGCCACAAAGTCGAAACGTAGTCTAACACTATATGTACCATGTCAGGTGCCATGAAAGGCTTAAAATATGTTGTAAGACCATTTTCTATTAGAGTTGCACCACTAATCCACAAAAAGTGAATATATGGAGTGAATGGTCATTAGGATGCAAAAGTAGCTGAATGTGAGTTGTTAAGGATAGCATAATTAATAGTATACTGGGCATAAATTTTGAAAATAGCTGAGATTGTGGGTTGTACTGAGTGTCATATACATATAGTATAGAGTGCATGATGAAGGAATTTTGTGGTGACCTATGCGGCTGTGAGGTGTCCGTGGGTGTCGGACTGCGAAGTACAGCGAGAGCTTCAACTCCCGAGCAGGGCCACCCAAGCTGTGAAGGAGTCCTGCGTTTCTACTCGGAAACCTTAGCTAGGAGTGTACTGTAACACGAATTATCGCCGTCCTCATAGCTACTAGTCCCAAGGTGATAATCTCTGTCTGATCCACAAGGGCCGGCGACTGCTTTAATGTGATGACGATCTGAGGAAGCTTTGGCTAAGTTTACTTCGGGACTACAGAGAACAAAACAGCTAAACCAGAATATTCTCATGTGTTGGGGTCCGCACAGTTCGTGAAGACGGGCCATCCAAATATTCAATCAGGTATTGTGAGGAGGGTGTTATTTCTAAATGCTAAGGTTATGGAAAATTCAAATACTAGACAAGAAGTGGTTGATGTAGGAGTTCACAGATTAAATCCATTTCTTTACATGATTATGACATCAACCGAGGGTTATGCTAATCAAGGTATGAATTAAAATACACCACGTTGTTATTTATTAATTAACGTCTTGTCTTTTAGAGATAGAGTTTTGATGGTCATCACTACGCACTTTGCGCTGAACTTTATTAATAGGAATTCTCTCGATGACTTATCAAAACGAAACCATCCCTCTGAATGTCGAAGTCTAGCGTTGAAAAAGGCAACGGAGACGTTCATAATCCTCTAGTGAGGCAGATTTCTCACTTATAGATTGATCTCATCCAAAAAGACTTATGTGATTAACGGACAGAATATTTTTCTATTTACGACGGCTTCTACAACATTTGTGTTAGATAGTTTATAGGTTACCACGAGAAGCGTAGGCAAGTAGTTCTATGTCCTAAAATAAGAGATCGAAAATAGATGTTGTGAATTGAAAAATTAGAATAGAAAAAATGGAAGACAGAATTAAGCAGAAAACGAAAACGACTCCAAGAAATCTGCGGCGCACCAGAGGTCAACCACCGAATGCTGAACATGGAAATGGAACTACGAGCCGGTTTACGAAGCAAACAAAGCAAGATTTGCTCAATTAAAAAATTTGCGCGACGAAGGGGCATTGCTGTGTTCAGTATTTAAGGTAAAATCTTCAAAGGAGAATAGTGGGTGTTTTAGCGTTGATTCGCAATTTCATGAGGGCGAGTGTTAGAGTTGCTCTACAGAGAAAAACCAATGACCATTAGAGTAAATCGCATATCATGAGAAGGCATAAGAACAATGCTGATAAAAAACAAACGATTCACATTAGGGCAAACAATGTACCAAGAAATTTAAGAGTCACTGTGTTGGAGGCATGACTCCCCCTGATTGGGCGCATTCGCTATCAGGATTGCGTAGGGTCGGTCACATGTAGCTTACATGATTTTCAAATAAGACCCTTAAAAAGGCTAGGGCTGAAGAAGTCAGTAAGGCTGAGCAGCAGGAAGTAGAGGGCGCTACCATTACCATCATTATCTAAATCGTTCTACAGGCAACAAGGGCCCAACGTCGAAGTTGACGGAAAATCTCGGATATTCGCGAACAAAAACTTATATGATCCTTAATCATTACCAAGCCAGAAGGTTCCACTAAAACTTTACAAAAATACAAAATTTTGAGTTGAGAGAGGTTTCAGTGCTGATAAGATTAAAAAACATGGATAATGGTGGAGAACTTGTAGTGAATTCTCGCCAGTTGTATACGAGATAAAGAAAAAGAATCTTGAAGATGCTTTTCTCTATCGACCATCTTCGAAGTCAGTATCGCAACTTATTTAAGGAGTGGATCAAGTGGCAAAAGCGGCACGTACAAAATCATTCATTATTTCTCAGTCTGAAATTTAATTCCTACCATGTCCAGTCTTATGCTTACTCATAAAAACAGATAATTTAGTATCCATTGATGACTTTTTCTCTAACTATTCATCGATCTTCAAAGGTAACCTCATCGAGGGCTGTGTAGACAAACCGACGGATAGAATAGCATGATTATTTAACTCCACTATTAATCTCAGTTGCTGAAACACATTCCAGCCCGCCAAACAAACACTCAAATGGTTTTGAATTGTCCATGAACCCATTTCCCAGCAGCTTGCACTCAATGGAGTCAATGAAAGTGACCACCCTTAATACCAGTGTGTAGAATGACTCTGCATTGAAAGCCATCCACTTTTTTGAGAGCTTCTTATACAGAGCCAGGAAGCGTTAAGCAGGTATGGCTTGCCGATACAGCAAGTCATGGTCCTTTTGAAAGAGGCCTGAGCTGTTTAGTCTTCAAGTGGTCCGAAAGTGTTTCCCTCAAATGAAAGCGTTGGTAATGGAGCAGCGACTGATACCTACTCCAGCTATTCGCTATATGTCTTGAGTAAAAGCCTCAGTGATTGATCTCGGCCATTACTCGACTATAGATACATAGATGGCTGATTGGTTATCTGCTCCACTCAAGGAGAAATGGGCAGATGTTTTTGAGTGTTGAATGAGCAGTCAGAGCACATGAAATTCACATGTAAGTAACTAAAAGATAAGTGGTTCTTTTTTCCAAATATGCAAACCAAGCTATCCGATAAGGGATACGATATGAAGTTGTACCAAAAACCGAGTAACAAAAATGTCCGGTAATTTCCGTTAGACGGCAAGAGATGAAGAAACAACTCTTCCCGCTGGACGAGAACTTTTCATAAGAGTGTTAGAAATCATTCGAAAACTTAAATCTGCGGCTATTGTCGTATATGGCCGTCATTTGATAAGGTTTTTTGGTAAGACTTCAGAGAAAGAAAACATTTGAATTTCACACGCGCATATACATCGCACAACAGAGCTCTTCCTTAGGTAGAGAATCAGTAACCATTATATAACTCAAGTTTCCGTGATTCCTACGCCGTGCTTTTTTTCTGGAAAGAACTTTCCATTGTAGTGTAACAGGCAGGAAATCGACTTTTACATCTTCAGCGAGCTCGTTTACCGGCCAATATTAGTTTGGGGTGTGTGGTCGTCCTAGATCCCATGCGGCGGCCTGCCATTGGTAGATCGCAATACGTTGACGCGTCACCTATAAAATCCGAGTTCTGTCATTCGATTAGGACTTTTTTCTTCGCTTCGAGAGAAACTTCAAAACAAACGTATGACTCTGATACTATGGGATCTCTTCTACACGAAGATATGCTTTTCGTGCTTCCAGCGAAGTAATGGAAGAATTGAGGTGCTGATATAAAACATTTTTAATCTAAATATGCCAAATAATCATTTTTGAGCCACGCATATCATGTGGTGTGTTAAAATGAGCCGACTTATAGAGCCCGATAAACGTGTCTCGACCATGAAGGTCTTCTCGCTCGGGTTGTACTCGTCCGGTGGAATTACCACCGAACACACAGTGTTGTACACTCGATTGCTCTTGGCTGATGTCATTAATATATCATCAAGACAAAGAGGTACCGACGAGCGAGATCGTCAAGATCGATACACGTGCATCGGGCTCCATAAGTCAGCCCCTTTTAACGGACCAAATGACATGCGTGGCTCAAAAATGAATATTTGGCATATTGAAATCTGAACTGTGGTCTTAAGAAAACACTTGGAAAGCAGGTACTTTTATTTCGAATTTTTCAGCGTAATAAAATGGTGTTTTTTAAGAAGGGCATGCATGGCACTAGTCAGATTTTCAAACATCCGAATAAATACTAGCATATTTTATAAAAGTTCCTCCTCAGAGAGGTAGATCTTTTCTTTATCCCGCGCAGTCTACGAAAAAAGAAACAATGTCCTGGTCCATTATTTCTTCTCTCACTCATCACATACGTAAAAGACTCTTGTGAAGGACATTTTACAGACAACCTTTGGTGTATGCACTGGGAAAATGCAGAGAATTTGTGAAAGTCGCTCGAGAAGTAGCCATTTCTAATAGCTACGAAGCTGTAGTTCACCGTTATAGATTTGGAAGAAATGACGAGTCTCAGACAATAATTCCAGCAAAGACAGAGTCTCTTTGATCCTTACTTTCTTTTCAAGAAAGATAAATAGAGCCGTAAAACGTTACCTGAAGAGGGCAGGCTTAGAAAATTCGGTTACGACTAGTGAAATATCATCGGATAGTCTGAGGCGCCAACTAGTTTACAACCGTTTATATGACCGTCTGCGTACAACGGAAGCAGAGATGGTGATTGTAGGAGTGTAGGTACAAATCAACTAGTTTCCTACGAAGCGAGTGGCGAGAAATACCTTGGTGAAACGAGTAGGCCGCTTTGTGACCGCATAAAAGAACACCTAAACGGTAAGATCTATAGGACCAAGCGTGCTGCTAGGCACTAGGCTCAGATGCATAAAGGGTTAGATTGAAGTAGAACGCACCATCTTCGCATAGGAACAGGAACTATCAGCGGGGTTCTGAAGGTTTGTGGAGCGCTCTGGATAAGCACGGCCCATACAAGCATAAATGAAAGCGAGTCATATCTCGTGATCACGCATGATATGAGACAGTTCTCAAGGGTATTATTTTGATGCGAGAGGTCATCACGAGTTCATGCAATCTTCGCCCGGTGGTCTCTACCTGAGCAACTCACTGGAGGATTTATAGAAAGCCATGAGTATGTTGAAGGTCGTTTTTTTTGTTTGATGCAGTTATGACTCAGGCTTGATGATTATTCCTAGCGAAGTAATGAGGTATCCAGTCGACTGGGTTGTGGACAACCTAATCTATCCAAGTTCTGAAGAAAGCGAAACCGCCGAAACGTTGGCACTTTGAACTAATTCCAACCCGAAAAGTCTTACGTTTAGCTGAAATACAAAAATTAATCATTTGAATAGAGTTTATTCCCTGCTCCTTAACAGATTACTCCTAATGGGAGCATGACGTCGTCTAAGTGTAGCTCTTACTTCTCTGTAGTAATTCTATGCAAGTATAAAACTCAGTCACCTGATTACAGATTTTCAGAGAGATGGCGGCTGAACAGGTGCGTACGACATGACAAGGGTAAGCAACTAAACGCTTGAGGTCACATTCACTTATGTTTCTGCAAATATCTCGTAAGTATACGCCATGGAGCTCTGAAACCAGAGTTGCCACGTGAAAGGCATGGGTGCAGAAATGTCAACGGTTCACATTCGTGTTTGCAGAAATATTCCTAATAATCAAGATTTTACTTGTATGTGTGAATGGGTCGTCTTCAGAATCTACAAGAGAAGAGACAAGCTCTAGCAGGATTTCTATCCGTGAACTATCAATTTATTGGCTTGGCAAGATTTACAAGTTTTAAAAGCTATATCAGTATTTTCTCAGATTTTCATCATTTGCCAACCACTGATAAATTTGTTGACAGGTTTGCAATGATTTTGGTACTGGATTACTTTTGAACAGGGTTCCGGACGAAAATCTAGTTTCCTACCTCGCCTGAAAGCTTATTGAGATGATGAGTGCTCGAATATTAAAGATAAAGAATAAAAGAATAAAGGGGAAAACGCCCGATGTCAATCTCTCGCTTAAGCATCATGTATCGATTATCATTCAAAAGGTAGATGAATACATATTGTTGAAGCATTGTCACGTTGTGATTGTTGAAATCACGTTTACCGCAACGTGTTGAGCAAGTTGACTCGGATCGGTATTTCAAGAGGCGTGACCCCAAACCACCTACGACGCACCGGATTAGTTGACCAAATGGGATAATCTGGATCGTCAACAATATAATATCATAGTGTTATGAGTTGATACTCATAAATGGTTTACTATTTTCTGGCTTCTTTCCATATTTTAGTTTACTACTCAAATTTGTCAACATTTTTAGGTTGTCTTTGATGATCTCGCGTAACACAATTTCACCTATAATGAAGTAAACAGTTGCCGCCGTTTGTCTCAAAAGCTCCTAGATACTGAACACAAAAGAAAATAAAAGGAATGGAAAATTTCTTGTCCGATTTCGTTTCACTTTTTTCCATGAGACCGTACTATAGTGTAGCTAATCATAAAGCAATCGCTTGATTGAGTGGAACTATTTATGTGGTTGTGTGAAAATTTTAGCATTAATAAGCCGTCTCTTCAATTATGTGTTGGATATACCAATTTGCTGAGGTAACAGTGAACGAAAATTCGCTCTTAGAAAAATTTTTGTCGAGAACTGTCATGATTGCCCGAACAGTAATCCATCAGACGTTGCAAGCAATCTAAGTCTCAAAACAGGCTCCTAGAATAATCTCAAAAAGTGTGGTAATTCTAATGCTTCAGAATTTGAGACATTTTTCAACTAGATTTATGACGCTTTTCAATTTAGCTAAGTTTTGAAAACGTAACTTAGACTGTATTGAACACCGGTCATTGGAACAATGGCTAACACTTTTCTTGAACTCGCTCATTTTCACGTTCTAATCCAGGTCACTTCACCTTCTCTCGTTTGAGCGGATAGCTTATGCATCCTATCAAGCGTTCATTATCTGAATCGCCCATTATCTTCACTTTCAAGGATTTTCAAACCTGTTCCAACTTTACACCTTCAAATACCATTTGTTATTTTTTGACTGGATCCCAAAAGAAGTGCGCTTTAGCTTGTACAATTACTACCATTCATAAACTTATTCAACCGTTATTCTTGACACCCTAAACCCAAAAAAATAGTTGCAATTTTTCTTCATTATTGCCTCTACAAGAACGCTTTCCAAGAGATAGTCGTTTTTTATATTTCTGTCCTATAGGACTCTTTAGACTAACTTCTCCTTTTGTTGTTTATCATGTGATCTTTCTTCCAAATGTAATCAAAATTGTGCTAGAGTGGTACAGAAGGACATCCAATAGAATGATGAACGGATAGCTGGAAAAGCTTTTTTACAAATCCGTGATTTTAAATAGCAATGAAAGACCTCTTTGGGCAGTTGAAAGGGCGATTTCATGATGATAATCAAAGACGATGTTTTAAATTGCTCTAAAATCACTTGTGAGACGGGAGGCTGCGACAGCGCCTAACGTTAATCATTGTCGCAACTGATTTGGTAACATTCAGAAAGCGAAAGACCCCATGATTCGGGACCGCACCAATGGTATAAGAACAATGCCATAACGTTTCCTTATCGTTTCTTTTATTGGGTTGCACTATGGTTTCTTTCGCACTGTTGTTTATCCAGTTTTTTATTTTACGAGTTTTTGCCAAAAGGTTGTGGAATGTGGGGGAGTATCCTAGTATCTTTAGCCAGAGGATAGGATTCTGGGATTCTAGAAGGATAGTTGGATATTAGGTCAGGGAACTAACATCCAGAGCCGTCAGCTCAGCAGAAGCCATACTCGAAAGAATATGCTCTCGGTTTCAAAGTATTAGCAAGATATGTTGCTTCGAAACTTCTTGACAACAAGCAGACAATCAATGCCCACGTCTAAGGGGAAGGACTCCGAAAGCTAGCCACGCGCGAGAGACTCGTCCAGAGCGACTCAGTGTCGCTCTTTTCCAGAATGATGCTTGACCTCACACAATAAAATCGACTCATCACGTTTTGGAGAAACTAGGCTGAACCACGATACCACATCCACCGTATAACCTTGATAATTCTCCATCGCAATATCATATTTTCCGCTCTTTGAAGCAGCCTGTGAGAAAAAATTTTAATAACCACAACCAGCTCAAAGGTCACCTCACTGGCTTCTTTTATCACCAATTCATTTCTTCTATGAGCAAGGTATCCAATGTTTGTCTCTCAAATGCTTGCAGATCATTGATCATGATGGTGATTATAATGTTGATTGCTTGATTCATTCAAACAAGGGCAACTGATTTCAACAAAAGTGCCATAATGAGAGAGAAATTATGGGAGAACCCAATACAAGCAAAAGCGATCAATTTATCGTACTGTGAAGTGACGCTAAAAATAGATGATTCACTATAGTAGATGGTCTAAAGCATCATAGTTATTCCAAAATGAATTATAGCAGAGGGAATTTTTGGTGAAAATTCTCGAATCTCAGTCAAGATGCCATAGCAGTAAAGTATGTTCACGAAATCGTTGAGGTTCGTCAAAATTGTAGCGTATCTTCCCAACCTTAGTATATAGCAAAACGCAGTCGTTTTTGAAGAACAATCCCCGTTTATGAACCAAATGAAATATGCTGGATCAGTTGAGCAAACTGAACAACAATCTACCCATAGCCGTCATACCCATTCTTTTTATGAATCATCACTTCTGTCAAGTATTTTAACAGCTAGAAATATTGTCAGTTGCTCAATTGAAACCATCCTCAACAATTTTCTCGCTTTTTTAGCCTAAGAATTCTCTACGGAGCAAATATTCGAGCGCGTATATCTCCCGCAATGTGTGATTCACAAGGTCGTCAACACGGCCGCCGGGGTTATGGCTTAAGCGAGTCATGGAGTTTCGAAATTTCTGGTCTAAAGGACCATTGTTTTTTGTTGGGCATGCTACTTACATGGTTTATACTCACAGATCATCTAAGTGCCAACAGATTTTCGCTTGGTCTCGCTTGTATGGATTTTTGTTGTCATTTTTTCTCCTAGATGACCTGTCAGACGAGCGCGATTATCTTATTTCTCCCAAGAGGTGTACTAGGTCACCCTCATATTGCACTATATCCAACCTTCTGTGGATCGTAAATATGTGCGATGCTCTAGGATAGAGTTCTTGCCAAGCAGCAGCAATTTCTGGAACGGCAGAGGATCCTATTTATGATTGGTCTACCATCTCAAATCCACTCGTATCAAACACATGAAAACGCTCTGATAAGAATCTTACGAAGTTGAGCGAGAAACCTTCAATTGAACTCAAGCCTCAGTTATTAGAATAGGAGTAGTCAGTCTGATATATTTCACCAATGGGAATGGAAATGATTGAAAAGTTGATGCTGCGAGTGTCCTTACTACTCGTTTTCGCTCGTCGCGCAAGCGATGACCTTTTGTTCCGATTCAAGAGGAAAGCTTTGCTTAAATAGTGTCAATCAATGAGTGTGAATCATACTAGTGCAAAAAAAAGAGGTTATTGTACAAGACTTCTATTCAGACAACAAAAATGATAATATACGAATTGTTTGAGATTGCTCTTTGCCTAGGATTGCGCTAAGTACGTTTTCCGGATAAAGATATCGTTATATGAACAAAAGTTTTCGCTCTTACCACATTCTTATGCTGCTCAGCTTCACTTCCTAATTCTTTCTCAAATCTATATTGGATACATTTATTTTGTAAGATGACAAAATTCAATCAAGCGTTCTATTATGATTTCAGATTTCATAGACAAACTCCGCAAAATTCCATTATGAAGTTTACACAATTGATTATGTTCTCGATACTTACCACTTGTTATGCGGAGCAGGTAAATTTCTGTAAGGAAGCCAAAGACTGCCAAACATGCGCACAGTCGTACACGCATATTTTTGGGTTCCGTGAGCATTGCAGGTAAGTCCTCAAAATTTCTTTTTGTAAATCAATCAACAAAAATTCTTTTCTCTTCATAGCTTTTCCTCTTTTTTCTGGCTCTTCATGCAAGAGCCTTTGGTAATATGTAAACGATTAATTTACCATAGTTTCTGTTATATTATTAATTAAGTAGTTTTCCGTCGTTTCATACAAGGTTCGCAAATTCTATACTAGACACTTTTTCACTACAGGAACCCCAGTACTTCTAGGATTTAATTCATTTCTTCGTTTACATCTTGAACGTCATTGGATACTGGTTGTCTCTTTGTAATCTCGAGGATAGCCTCGTTGTGGCGTTTCATAGGGAGTTCGTTGTTAACTGCCGGAGAGTAATGGGGAAAGGGTGGAGTTCACCCCACGCGCGTCGTGACAAGCTTCATAACCACTCGAACACGGCGCGCTCTGAGATCATATATTGTCATTTGAACTTCTGTGTTACTTTGGTGGGAAATAATCATCCGATATTTTCACTTCACTGATTAGATCGCAGCTTTCTGAATATTATTGTTTGTAATGATTGCGCAATTTCTTTCCCTCTAAGCTGCACCCGCCAATGTCCTTACTACATTCCTGTTACGCAAGTGAAGGCACCTTTTTCAATAAGAGTGCTGTAGTTTTCGTCTCATATTGTCATAATCTCTGAGAATATTTTATAGAATTTCAATATTCTTCCAGTCTTCACGGTATATGCAATCATGAAAGAAAATTTACTAGCGCTAAAGTTTTTCAGATATTTCTTAAATCTAGAATGTTTTGATGGATCTCGCCAACCATTATCGAATGGTCACAAATTCCCTAGTGTTCAGCAATCAAACAAAGCCTCTTTGATTTTCGTACATTTTTCCATCAATCAACGCGTAATCGGGGTGTTGAACTGCGATATACGAAGAAATAGCCATTCGCCCTGATCTCGTCATCCCATGATCCTTTAAATTCATCTGGAAGATTAGTTAAGAAGCTATCTATTTCAGTAGTCTCCTAAATAATGAAAGGAAGTTAATTTCAAGGTGGTAAACACCTCTTCGATTTGATCGGAATCTGTCAACGACAACATAATATAATTAAGCCACTAGTTGGCATAACAATATATAAATTCATTGGAGGAAAAATGCAGCAAAACATCACTGCGGTAGATTTTAGATTTGGATGATTAGTAAAAGCAATTAGTCCAAGTATATAAATTTTCTATCGCAAAAGATGAAGTCATAATGAATGGATTTTAGTTGAGGTCTAAATCCGTTTTATCAGTTTCTCCGTGGCTGCACAAGATTTTTTAAAATCTACTACTCCCAAACTGTGCAGTATATAAGAAATGATATGTGTCAATCTTAGAAGTGAACTTACAGTGTCTTCATAGCGAAGAAAGATGGAGTCATAATTCTTAAGGTATTTAGAGCCAACATCATTGATATTAGTCAGTTCAGTTTTTCATGTTAAACATCATATTAGCTAGAAAAAAGAGAAAGAAGAAAAGTCGTGAATGAATAATGATTTAGTAACGTGTGTGCAGCTGTTTGTGGACGAGTCTCTGATTTAGATTGAGGTCAACTCTGTTTGTTTGGAATATAGGCAATACCCTTTTTAGTGTTTGAAAGGCTGTAAATTGGAATTGATAGGTTAGTTGAAATGAAGTTTGTGATACCACAATGAATGTGTAGGTTATTGAAGCCAGGTGACCCACACGTTGGGTACTCGGAGAAGAAATGAAGCTCCAGTGCTCCTTCAGGAATTGTCACGCAGTTAAAGTTGGGTCCGCTCCTCTGAACCTGTTGACCACTGTTCTTCTTTGACCACACGGGTCTCATCAGCTTCGTGTCCACAGCGAATATCTCAAGCTTGAGTAATCAAACCTTTATATATATTATAATAATACAACAGCAACAAGTCTACGGTATTAATTATTGTACCCAAGAGTTAAGTGAACAATACGCAATAAATGGCAAACTATCCGAGAGTAACAGTTTTTTGAAGGGATGTACGTAAATAGGGTAAGTCGCAATGACTTCTGAGGTGTGACAGCTACTTAGGCGATTACAATATAGTGACGAGTATGAGCACTTTGGAGAGTGACCTAATAGGAAGCGAGGTCAGTTTCACAGCATCCAGATGGGCAGGAGCGTGTTGGTGAGGTTAAACCAACACTCTGATTAAGAAGAGGATTGACATGGTAGTAGAGACCTATACAGATCACAGACTAAGAGGATTAGCATCAACTTGGTCTAGTTCTATGAATGTACAGGTGGACGGATAAGTATAAGCAAGAGAGCAGGCAATAGGATCGGATGCTGGCTACTTCGACGAAGCATCTAAGGCGATTAAACTGCTATAGAGAGCGTGATTATCTGCCAAATGTCCGCAGATGTTCGCCTGTAGTTGACTGATAATACACAGTTCGGTCGCCAGCTACAAGATGAAAAACGAGCCATCCGCCATCCGAAAACACTAAGGGCTGTTATGACTCATTGCCTGACTTTTTTAGTTAACCAGAATTAGAATAATAACTATTTAATGATATGCAAAGAATTAATCATAGATCGCATCGTGGAGTCTTGAAGGATATCTATTTGAAGATGTTAATTGACTTGTCGACAAGCGATTCGATGAGAAAACACATCGATGCATTTAGGTGGTGTGTGGAGGCAAATCTTTGTGTTGGCCCTTTTGCGTGTCCACTTGGAAAAGCTGTCGTACAACGCTATCCATTTAGATGTCCACTAAAGGTTCGTATTTACAGCTATTTATTTGTTGATTTGAAGGAAGAATAACGAAAACCAAAGAAGTCGGTGAAAAAAACCTTCTTGTGAACTTTAAGAACATAAGAAAACTAGCTTTTCTTCGGCAAAATATTTCACGATTCCTTTTAAAATTCTGACTGCCCTCATCTCTATTTTCTGCTTCCATTTTCCTTTCTTCTTTAGAATCGGGCTTTTTTACTCGTGGTGGCTTTTATTGTTTCAAAAAGCACTTTCTAAGAAACATGGAATGACAGTAGCTTTGTCTGGATCTGTTTAGAACGTTGAATGTTGAATAATTCGGAAACCTTCTCACTAACTTGTACCCTTGTCACTTCTTTCAATACATTTGAATTGTTGCAAAAAAAAAATAACAATATGATTGAACTTATTCAATTTTCAGTACTCCACCGCTAAAGGTAGACGATATACGGATGCTCTTGGACGTTCGCTTTATGCTTTCGCTCTTTCTCTAAAGCACCACAATGTGACGGATTGTTTAAGTACTCTTAGACCAGATGTCGTGTACGTTAATACGCTTTGAATTAGCAATGAGAAGTCTATTGTTCTCAGCTTTTTTTGCATATTTTACACGGTAGTTTGTCAATGAATTAGGAATTTTCACAAACACTACCCTCTGCAATGTCTAAGGAATTAGAAACGACATATAAAACACCTCATTAACTCTTTCGCGACGGCGTATATCTTTGCAAGGCACGGAACTTTAGAGGCGTCTTACAGTGGGCAAAAGTCGTCTTCCAGACTCTAAAGCGCCTTTGAAGGCTCAAATTCGAACGATTTTGACACTGCGTTTGATTATGAAAAACCCTTTCGAGTATGTTGTATGTTGGAACTTGGACGGCCCGTCGTCACTCATAGTCCCGGCCCTAGTATAGTCTCCATTCGTTTCTCTCTCGTGCAATTGTTGTCTATAGTGATGGTGTGCTCCGAGTATGGCTGCGTACACGAAGTCCGTTCCGTGAATACAGACTCATTGCCCATCTGCGGATGCGGATGATTGACGTTAGCCACAAACACCCCCCCCCCCCCCCATCGTTTGGATAGTCCTACAAGAGGGCGCTTGCATTCTACTAGTGTATGTTTCTAGATCATAAAGATGAGATAGTTTCCGAAGGTCGTATCTGCACAAACCAACAAGACATTGTGAGAACGGGTAACTTTCATAAGACTTCGTTCAAGCGCCCTATGAGTGGTACGGAGACTTTTTGATGTTGCTGTAGTATCAGCTGACGTCTAAGGTGCTTAACAGAGCGCTGGGAGAACTATCGAATCAAAAAGATGAGCGCGGGATTTATAGTCCGCTATCTGGTCGGTGGCGTCTTTGACAAGCCCGAATGTGGCCCATGCTGCTCTCCGTCTTCTGTCTAGTTCCCCTTAGTGCTGTCCTCGATGTTCATTGGAAGTCCAAGTACAAGTGCGAGGTGGTTTCTTTGAGCAGAGAATCATCCAATTCGATTTGCCTACCTTCGCACTACGTATTTCTTATGAGTTGTGTCTTGAACCTGTTTATGCGCAGCCTAATCTTTTCTCCCCCGCTTCTTTGAGTTTCTTGAGCATCGTCTCTGCTTCACTGGTACTTTTCGAAAGGTATCGTCCGCAAAACGAAAGTACAGCAGGAATTTGCCATCGGTCCGTATGCGCTTTTCGTCCTAATCGAGCGACCTCATCATCAACTGAAGTGTGGCTGTAAACAGCTTTCGCGATATAGTGTCACTTCGTCGAACTTCTCTTGTGGTAGGTATGGTAAGGGTTCTGTGGAAGATCTGTTTGTCGTGCAGCAGTTTTGATAGCAGTCTGTTGGTGTTGTGCATGGAACGAGTTTACACTTTGGTCAACGAGCGCTGATATGATTGCATTTGTTTCGAATACTGTTAAACACTGTCTCATAGTTAGTAATGGTCAAAACAAGAGGCATACGATGTTTTTGACAGACTTCAATAATCCGCAAGACGCTTTGGAGTGGTCCATGCAGTACAATTCCTTACGGAATCCTGCTTGTTCAACTGGCTGTGGTTTGCTCGAGTTGCTCGAGGTTTCCCATATGCGCAAAAGGACTATCCTTGTGAAGGGTCTGTACAGTTCAGTCAACAAGGATATTGGGCAGTATTTACGAAGGTCCTTCGTGCCACCGTTCCTTAATAGGATGACTGTGCGCAATGCTTTCATTGGTCTGGAATTATTTCAAAAAAATGTCAAAATATGATGTCATAATCCCTGCGAGAAATGCATGCAGATTGTGGCCACCAGCTCCAGGGAAGTTGGCAATGATATTATTAGGTCGTGGAGCTGTTCTCTCTTCATGCTTTCATTCGCAAGTGGAACTCAGAGATTAGAATCTTGAGTGATTTTTTATCAGTGGGGGTTGAAGGGTCCGATACGAGAGTTGTGGAACGAATAGAATTTGTATAGAGCTTCTCTGTTATTAACTCCATAACATGCCGCGTTATAGTGATGCGGCCATCTTCATTCATCAGATCGGATAGCAGAACATAATAGTTGCAGAGATCCCAACGGCATCGATTCACACTAGATCGATTTTGTGCAGCTTTTTAGAACTTCTTCTGCTCTTACCAAAGTAGATCCTTCTAATCTTCTACGGATGACATTGACTATCAGCATGGCTAGGTGTGTTGCACAAGTATCAAGCTCAGATTCCCTTCTCTTTTTGAGCAACTCTTTGACAGTAGTGGAGATGCGATCAGAATTTCCATTTGGAAAGCTGGTGCTAGTTCGGCACAAGTTTTAAGCCTATCGACAAGCACCTCGTAGTCTTTGCTCGGGTCTTGCTTTATCTGCCAGTCGTATGAGCAGAAGATTCTTTTAAAGCATTCTCGCTACTTGTTTTGACTTTCTTCTTGACTTTTACTGCACGAGTTGTTTTGCGTTTCCTGAGTGATGAGAGCACTTCCTCTCCAGCTTATGCTTGTATCGAATCGTCGCACGCAGTGGACGGTAATCACACATCCCGCATTGAATCCTGGCACCACTGAAGTAACAAAAGGGCGCCATTTCCTGTTGCTAAGTATATGCGTTTTCCGCAAGAGTCGTGCCATTATAAAACTCCCATGCCCATCGGCGATTTTCTTTCCTCTCGAGAAATGAGTTGCTTGGGAAGAGACGTGTCGCAGGCAGAACTCTCCAATGACAAATTTGTAGGACTTTTCGTTGCGGCTCACTTTCTCCAACTTGTTGTAAAATGGGTCTATTTTGCTATTATCAGCTGTAGAAGTGTGTGAGTAACAGTCGATAATACTAACTTTTTGACGCGAAACTTGGAGGCGAAGGATAGCCAGGCGCGGTGACAGTACTTTGTACGAAATGACTAGGTGGGAGACATGTGAGTGAACGACAAAGCTGATGTCTACGATATTTGATGACATGAACTTCGCTCCACAATTAACAAAACTGCTGTCATGATTGTCTTATGTCGATTTTGTTGGTTTTCTTTGCTTGTAGTTCGATTATAAAAAATTTAATTTGACGAGCCGCCTCCAGAAGTGCGCGAAATTCGGTGTATGAGGAGAAGACTGTTCTGATCTATGGGTGAAATCTTTTATCCTTTACCAATGACGTTTCGTTGAACCTTAAACTTGGTCGCCTCTCACCGGCCCTTTCACCGCCCGACGTCGTAGATGGGAGCACCCGGTGTGTAGGATACTGAGGCTGGAGTTTCTCGCTGGGGCAGCCACTTTTTGTTCCTTCTGATCTCAATGTCAGTTTAGTTAGAGCCTCCCCACGGTCGTCACCACATCAGGTAGTCGCTTACCCTTGTAGATCAGGAAGGGTGTACCACCTTACGGTTAGTAGTTACAAAGAAGGTAATCACTCCCGCCACTGTTTACTCTTAGCTGGACTTTTCGGGCGGAAACGTCGGACACCTTCTTAACTGGGGGGCTCTGCTGGAGGGTTGAACCTTTTGCTGTGCTTCGCAGTCTAACACCCAGGAACACGTCTCAGCTACGATGAGGCGTTAGACCATTTGGGAGGTACGTTGTTTCAGAAAAAATAAAATTATGTTTCACACCCACTGCTCCATTTTGAGTAGGGTCTATGGATAGCTTTTCGCTAAGCAATCAACAATAGTCAAATGGCTAAAATCTGGATATTCTAATCGAACGAGTTTGTGAAACTCCTTGTGAAGTACTGCATGAGCGAAAAGAAAGTTATGTTTCACACCAGAAATAGTTAACCGTCGTTTAAACGTAATTGCGGGTTCTTGGTATCTTCACAACTGGAATATGAAAAGAAAATAGAATTTGGTACATATAGAACGATAGAATATAGTCTCTTCTACAATTATACTACGCGAAACCTAGAAGTTGCCGAAGCAGAGAAAAATCTCCCAAAAGAGGCAAAAGTCGCCGCCTCTCAACTCGTGGTGCGCGCAGCAATTTCAACTACGGCTTCAAAAAAGCGCTATATTCATTTTCACCTGGAATTGTTTTTCTCTTGCAAGAATTTCTAGCTTTTTCTGATAATCTGATAATCACGATTTTTTATGCACACTTATATAATTTTGGTGCACATAATTCTGAGTAAGAAAGAAAATATCAATTTTGCTCAGTGAGGGCATTTTAGGGCAAACCCAGTTTCTGATTCAGCGCTTTTCGAGCTGTCGACTAAGAACTAAAATTCTCTTAAAGGTCATTCACAATTTCAGTCCAGCAAAGAATGCGCGCTAAAGGTCAAAACTAATCGAATTTCTGCTACTGCAACGTAATAAGAAGGCGTTTTCTAAAATCCTAGTCACTGTTGAAATCGCCGAGAATTGAGGTATCAAATTGTTGCTATAGGTCTAGAGAAAAAGCAAAACAGGTCTCGTCAGCAAACGAGTTAGTAAGATTAAAAATCAGAAATAATTTTTTTCAAAGACTTTTCAAAGTTGAATCTGAATGGATGAACTAAAATTTCCATAAGTTACTATTGGAAACATCAAATTCGATTATCGATTGACTGTTCCGTTCATTAATAGATTCAATCCAGTAAGTGTAGCTATTTTGAATGTTGAATATTCTTTGCTCTCAGTACTGTAGCTATGGGGCGAATGCAGCGCAGTGGTGAGAAATTCTTTTGCGAATAACGCCGATATCTGGTTCGGCCCTTTCCTAGCAAGCCAAAATTGCATCTCAATCCCTCCGATTTCATCGATAATCTACCAGACATGTCAGGAAAGTTGAAAACAGTCGACTAGACAGACTTGACTCCTGGTCAATAAGTGGCATTCCCATATGTGTTGCAGATGAATAAGCAGCTAAAGACGCCTTTGTGCTTTCCATATCATTCCCGTTGACAGATCAATATAAGTAATACCAATAGAGCCAAAACATAGCTGAAAGAAGGACTATTTAAGGTCTTTCAAAATGTGGTGAACGGGACGGACTTCATGCAGCGCTAAGTCACTGCAAGTTGCAATAGACTAATTATCCATCCAATTAACTTTGCGTTGTTTTTGATAGAGTTGAAAGCGTAAATGTATTCTTAAGTTACTGATTTGAACCGAGCGTTTTATTCCTTATCTTTTTAAATTTCAGCATAATTAAAACTCACCGGATCGAATGTGATAGTTCTGGCAACTTTTGTGTCGGTATGTTGGCTGTATCCGAGGAAGCCAAAGCCCTCTATATTGTGTTTAAAGACACAACGTCAAAAAGACAAGTAGACCTCGTTTATTTTTCGATTCTCTATATTGATTAATACGACAATGCAAAATAGGTAGTACTTTCAGCTGGCCACAGAATTCCTAAATGGTCTCGGTGCACAATTCGGTGCATGGGAAAAATTTGAAAGCAAAGACGCTGGTGTGATTTCTTATTTTCATAATGCATTTTACAAGTAAGAATTTTTTTCACCAACACTTTCCGTAATGACCGAGATTCTCGTCCATATTAAGGCTATCTTTTATTACACGGGACGGAATGAAGAATGAGAATTTTTTGCTGTACAAAAACTTTTTCTAGGAGTCTTAGTAGTCATGCAAAAGCTAAAATCATGGGCAATGCTTTGTGTGCTTTTTTGAAAAAGGAAATTTTTATAGCACTGGAGCATTGAATATTGAATTTAGGTTTTCCATCTGCCGCTCTCTTTTATTTTTATTAGGCCTATAATTAGCTGAAAGCACGAAAAGCATGTGAGCAGGTGAAGAAAATTGTTAAGTGTCAGAATAATATGTTTAATCCGGATTTTTTGAGGCGGAGAAAAATTCCATATTCAATAACGAGGATCATACCACACATATGAGTTGCACCAGAGCATCGATTGCTTCGAGAACCAATCCACAGTGACGCACACACACCATCAAGCAAATGCGCGTTCTAAGTGAAACTCAATCTTATTTCTAGTACTTCACTGCATTGGAATGGTTTTTCCAGAACATATAAACTGTTGAAATTGTCAAAAGTTGCCCTATCCAAAGGTAACTTATGATTCAAGGAAGGAGCTCCGTTCTAAGAGAAGTTCGCTCAATTTTGCAATAGCGCTGTTATAAAAATGTTCCCAGAAAACAAACACATTCTTGAATTTTCGGAGATTTAAGCTATCAAACAATTTTTAACCCTTATAGATGAAAGTTTGTTAAGCAAAAAATAAGTTTGATAATAACAAAACGCGAGACGCGTATAAACCAAAACTTTATTTCGATTGATACAGCGCCATAGAGGCTTTTTCAGAAAACGAACACGTACAACACTGCTATACAATTGAGGCTTTCCAATAGTTACTAGAACTTCTATGAAAAATCCTGTCCAGTGAAGGATTCTTCATTCCGTTCCTTCTAACGGAAAAAAAGCTCTAATCAACAATATTGTGTTCATTTCTATCATTATGTTGAATATATGATCTTAATCCTCTACAAGAATCTTCGAAGGAGTGTTAGCGATCATTCAAACAAGTTGATTACCCTTTTTTCAAGAATCTTTGTCGAGGCTGGGATGAAAGACGAGTTTCTTCGGTTGCAGAAAAAATATCCAGGATATCGAATATGGGTACGATATTAGATTTATATTGTTTGATAACTGATTTGTAAGATTGTAATGTTGATGCCTACGAGGAACAACTCTTTTAAACAATATCTAAGAGATGACAATTACTGATTCTCTAGTTGCTTCTGCAAAAGTTCACAGTATTGCCCACTGTTTGGTCATTTTTTGGATTTTGATTTGCCTTACGTTTAGTGAAACAAATATGCCTAGATTACATCGTAGGGCGAGATCTATGCACTCAAATAGACGTTCAAAAACTCTTAAAATGAAGCTATTGCTACTTTTGTGATTTTTGATCATGAAAAGCTCAGATCTTCAAAGAAGACTCACATTCACATCAAGAATTTTATAAATTAGAATGGGTACTGAACAATAGCCTACCTCTGTCACAGTGAGGCGGTAAACATGAGGAGTGGAAAAAGTTGCTTCCATTATTGTAGTTGAAATATAACTGTCAATACATATATGCACCTTCTTATATGAAGTGTAGAGACCTTCCTACATGAAGTGTAGAATGCCACCGTGGCAGTATCAAAATAAAATAACTAAATTCTTTACAGATAACCGGCTATTCCTTAGGAGGATCGTTAGCGTCGATGGCTTCCGTGTATTTGACGAAGAAGCAACTTGTTGATAAAAATCTCGTGAGTATATGACACAAGGAAAATTTGAAGTCTAACGATGCAGAACTGACGATTTACGAGCAGCAGCTGTCTAAACAAAGTTAATAATAAACATCATACCCTGCGAAGGTAAGGTAATGATTATGCGATTGATACTCAGGCGTTTCTCGTCAATACTACATAACAGCTGATGGGTAACGTGTTTGAATCACAACATGTATTCGCCTATAACAGCTATAACAGTTGATTTATTTTATCGTTCTCTTTAACTGATTGTCCTTCAATATGATGTTATATAAGCACTGACATCGAATATTCTTTGTTCGTAAATGATAAACCTAATGACGACTCAGAAAGGGCTGAAATTACATACTACTGCATAATATTTATCGATGTTGATCAGCTTTTTCAAAACCACCGAACTCTCAGATACGACTGGTTACATTTGGTGAACCACGGACAGGAAATGTTGCATACGCAAAGGATGTCGAAGAAAATGTTGCGTTCCGTTATCGAATTGTGAAGAGGAATGATTTTGTAAGTTCACAAAACTTAAAAATCAACTATAAGTTCATTGAGCAATCTAGAAATTCTCGGTGAATGAAATTTTGCTATGAGGACGCTATGTTTTTTTACACACCGTTGAAACTACTACTCGCTAATGAGAAAAATCGATATGTATCATCATAATGAGGGGAAAAAGATAGCTCTTGAGGGTGACCGAACTAAGGCGTGTTCAAGTGAATTGCAGTGAGCTTTCGTGAAGGGGTGAATCAGTACCTCGTTTTCTTATGAACTGCATAACTGATGAGGCTACAATTCTCCCACTGCCACCCTCATTTGATCGTTAGTCATAAAACGAGCCATATTTATGCTATGAACAATTAGAATACACATATTTTCTGCAATGATATAGTAGCCCACCATACCAATTAGGGCAGCACAGAATTCTGAACTCTTTGATATTTAGTGGAGATATTCCCTTGAGGAATGGTCGGCGCGTTCGAGGAGGTGGTAGTTGGGTGAAGACAAGTCTTGTGGCATGCGAAAAAAACGACACAAGTTCGCAGCTTCAGTTCGTCTAATCTCTGCTATCAACAATCTTATCGTTGTTGCTTTCCTCTTTTGACAATGTTGTGCTTATAGACTCAAGACTTACTCACAAGATTTTTCACTGGATTTCATCGTTTTCTTGAAATAGCTTCTTTATATTGTCTTTCTTTATATTTGTTTACCACAAACTATGTCGAAGCATTCATATTTAGTCTCTAGAATATTTTTCGCCACCTTTTTCAAAGTATGGTAATTCATCCGAAGCAGCACTTTGGCAGACACGCTGTGTTTTTTTGGCCTTTTTGCTATCATCAGCGCCATTTTCTCGGCCATTCGTCCCCTGTCATGGGGAACGAGTGCCGAAAAATGATAACTTGTAGTAAATGAAAATATCACTGACCACTTGATCAAACCTTAAAAACGACGTCTAAAAACATTCTCAAAGTCTGTATGTGGGGGCGCTTTTTACTTATCAGGATTCGAAAGTCCAGCTCTGTCATTCTTGATATAAACTAAAAAAATATTTCTAGAAGCATATCTTTTGTTTCGAGTGTGATCTCAAGACCACGGTTCAAATTTCAGTATGCCAAATAATCATTTTGAGCTACACATGTCATGTAGTCTGGTATAAGGGTTGATCTATAGAGCCCGGATACACGTGCTTTGCCCTTGACAGTCTCATCAATCGGGCGGTGCCCTTTCTCGTCTTTTGCCAATCCTTGTGGGTACTCCAGTCCCCACACTATGAGTTACCGACGACGAACATTTTAAACTGTAAGTTCACTGATATTATCACTGAACAGACAGTGTTGTACACTCGATTGTTTATGGCTAGTATATTTAATATATAATATCTGTCTGTTCAGTGATAGTGTCACTGAACTTGATTTGGTAAATGTTCGGCGTCGCTAACTCTTAGTGTGGGGTGTGGAGCAGCCACAGAGGATTGGCAAAAGACGAGATAGGGTTTCGCCCGATTGATGAGGTTGTCAAGGTCGAAGCAGTGTATCGGGCTCTATAGTCAACCAGACCACATATGATATATTATATATAGTAGCCATGAAACAGTCGAGTGTACAACACTGTCACATAACATGCGTGAATCAAAAATGATTATTTGACATTTCTAGAAACCTTTTGGTGCATGTTCACGTCAAGTAAATTTTTGATAAAACTTAATCTCTGTGCAATCAAACATTAAATATTACCGGCTGTTGTAGACCTCACAACGGTGATCCTTCTTTATCTTAAACCAGGTATTCGCCAACATTTTTTCTATCCTTTCAATAACTTACGGATGGAGGACTTCTGCAATGATTGATGCCGCGTTCCATTATCAAGACTAAGTTCAAAAGATCATTCTCGAAAAACGACTTCATGCGGTTACCCAATACGCAGACCACACTTCTTTCTCATCGGGACTCAAGCTACTCTAGCATTTTTTGGGGAAGTCCTTTCCTAATCCCTGTTTTGATAAATTCTTGAGTTACCAATTTTTTACGCCCGTGTTTGAACTTACAAAATAAAGCGAGCAATTTTTATCCATGGACAAGGGGATTTACGTGGCCTAGAACCTTTATCATCAAACTTTGATATCACATGACGCCAGAATTAGTCGTATGAGAAGCATGCCACTGTCGAATATCGTCAAAAATTCACAACAGTGGAGGCTACCTTTCTTTTGCAGTAGCCTTTTGAAAAAGGAAACTCAGTCCCGTAAAAGACATGAAGCTGCATTGTGAGATGCTCAGCGAAGAACGTCAATTGCTATAGAAGATCATCATATTCTATTCTATTTTTGTAGTATAAACTATTTTATTACTACTAAAACTATTTTCAGTTTGCTAGCATTCCACGATCCGCAGACCCAACAACTTCTCTTGTAACGGCTACAAATTTCGAAAGGCAACCGTTATTCTACCGTTTTTTGGTTCATTACGACAACAGTATGAAAAAAGGAAGCGATTTCAAAGTAGGAAAAATTTTGCATTTTTGTCTAAATTTGCTAACTTATTCAGAAATCAAGATATTGTGTCAATATTATATGCTCGATTGGTAGAATTGATTATCTTCACAAACCACGAGAATGTAATGAGCTCCAATCTCGGGTACTTTCGCTATCCGTGCGCGTTTTCAAAACTTAGGAAGCACCCGTGCTGTTAGACTTGACGTTTCAATTGCATTCAGTAGCGTAAATCTTTGTAGTTCTAGTAGTAGACATTGAAAAAAATCTTTCATTCTCTATTTGATAGCTGCGAACTCGAATTTTAAAGGTTTACTTGGTTTTTGAAACGGATTTCTAGTGCGTTGAAGCAGCCAAAGGAATGTTGTGTTTCGTACTTGGCGCACTTTCTGCTGGTTAAAGTGCGTGAGTGGCTGCAATAATACATATATATATATAGCGTACGATTTTTAGTACTAGACTCGAATTTTTTTCTTCGCTTTAGAAATATTTAAGCAGAACATATGACTCTGATACACTAAGATTTCCTTTGCACGTTCACATGCTTGGCGTGCAAAGTCTTAAGAAGCCTAAAAGCGTATTTTTTGAACTGTGAGATAAAATAAAAGGCTTCAGACCGCAAAACGGTAGAACACAGTTTTTCCTACTATTGCAATGGAGAAAAATTTAGATATCTTTATAAAACAGAGGAAGAATTTCAAATAAAAACAGAAATACGTACGAAAACGCGCTGAGTGTGAAATACAATTATTTTATTGCACGTCGCAATTATGAGGTCTTGTGAGGAGTAAAGCATAGCATCAAAATTATTAAGATCCAGTCTTATCGGATTCTCACAAAAGGTTTTGGAAAGCAGAAAGAGCGTTGTTTTCAATAGGTTCATAAAGAGCATAGCTAACAGAGAAGTACCTAATCTAAATATTAACTCTACATGCAATCTTTGGATGAGCATAGTTTTCTTCCCAAACCTCCAAAATTGTGTTAGGACTATTCTAGATCATTATCAACGTCTAAGCTAGAGAGTTCGTTGTTGCCAAGGCGACAGTGTTTTAGCTCTAGTTTGATCTACAGTGATTTGTTCCAACTTTTCCAATGCGATCCTCCCCCGTATCAAGCGTGCCTTTCCTCCTCCGGTGTTGAGAAATTGGTGCCAGATTTGTTAGGTACAAATTCATTTCTTACGCTTTCTGTGGAACTGCCCTAACACGACTATCTTAGAATTCAAGGACAAATTTCACCCACAGTCAACCTGACAAAAATGGAAGAATGCATAAGTATTCCCAAGATTTAACTCAAATTATACTGGCATTTAGCGCGGTTGTCAAATGTACAGTACAGAACACACGTGACAGTTGGTTTGATTCAGCATCCAAGACTGACTAGCTCCTCCGTCTACCTGCAACGCGATTGGTAACAGATTTTTTTGTGGCTTCCAGAGGGAGATGCTACGAAAGTGATCCAACACAAGTCATGCATAATCCAGCTACATTCTAATACCTCCACAGTGCTATGATAAAGTCAAATGGTACATATAGCTAGCTCATACGTCATGGACCACTTGGCGCTGAATGCTTTATCGTCTTTACAATTGATCTATATGATTTATACTGTACATTTCAGATATGCGGACTTTCTGATGATTTTGGTTGCCGAAATACCCTGCTGGCATCTGACCTTTTTGATCATACATCCTATTTCAATATTGATGTTACTAACTTTAATTCTCAACGATGTCCACGTGAGATGCTATTTTGACCATAGGTATCTGATGTGAAAGAACCCTAATAAAAACGTACGTCCTTATGTCGCTATCAGTACGAGTTGTACAAAAACGAATTGTTGATCGTGTTTTTTTCTGTATTCATGTATGTTCTTTTTTTAATAGTTCTTTGTATTTGATCATCAGTATGACATAGCATTTTTTCTCATTAATAATCGAGTGGAATAAGCTATTTCATTATCACAAACTGTATTTTCAATGTTAATTGTAATGTTAGAGGCATACTTTTCACCATCTTAAAAAGCTGTGAATTTTAGAAAAAGTGGAAAGGCAGGAAAAAGATCATTTATAGGTTCCGAAAGTTGTCACCAAAGTTCATTTGCCATATGTTAATGTCACTGTGGCCATATACTTGCAAGGATCGTTTTCTAAAATTGGATTCTTTCCCTGCGGGCAAAATTGCCCTTATTTCGATCGTACACTTCCAATGTTTATATGAATAAATGAATCTCAAGTGACAAATTTTGTGGAACTGTCTCTTCTAATATTCCAAAGATGCAAGTGAACTACTTGTCAATACAGTAATTTTTGTTTCAGAAGATGGAGCAATGTTCCGGAAAGTCGTACGTTTTGAACTGAGCGGTGTAGATGCACGATAAGGTGATAAAGTGCACAACAATCTGCAAAAGTACCACAAATTAAAAAAAATTGAATTTGGAGTAGAGGAACGCGTTTTTCGAGTGATCAAACAGATGTGGAATTTAACATGTCACCAAGACGAAAATCTTTCTATGCATTCATGTTATCATCGTTCCGGTCATTTCATTCACTTCATATTTCCCACATTTTGCACTTTTAGTGAGTTCTTTTTCGTTCATACGAATCCAGTTCGCAACATCTCTTGCTTGCTGATCACTCGATTGCAATGCACACGTTTGCTGTGAGAGTAGATTTTTCGGGTACAAGAGTAATAGAGTGAAAGGTCTTTTTTAGGTTGATTAGCGCTGTGAACTTTTTATTATCAGTATTGTTGCGACTTTTTTCGTGATCACAGTACGAAAACTGACCATTCATTACGATCATCATTTGTTTGGCAATACCTTCAACCGCGATGGCAACAAAAATACTAAAGAAAGCGTTCAATCTGGAAAATTATTGCTACAAGTGCAGCATTGGCCCGTGTGGCGTTGTACTTGCAGTTGCTTTGTTATATACACGCGTTTGCTGAGTAGATCCTGTATTCAGAGTTATCCAATATCTCATCTTTCAGGGCTTGTTACCAGGTGTACAAGTGTGATTACGCCGTTTAATTATTTTTTGCCACAATAAAAGTAAGGAATAAAGATTAGCAAATTCTTGTTAGTTGTCTAAAAGTGCGTTGATAACGCTATTTATTTCATTTCTCTTACAAACAAAATATCTACATGAGTTTTTTTAGAGGACTTTAAGGATGATGACTTTTGTACCCGAAAATCGCTATTTGTGGAAAGCTTTGCTTTTCGTATTTGACTCAGAGAAAACCGAGGCCGACGAAAGGGTAGGCTTTCCTAAATCGCATTATGACAGGAGACAAAAAAGTGAATTTGTTTTGATAATCCAAAGAGCGAGCGATTATGGACCGACCGCGGACAACTAGAATAATCGACTGCAAAACGAATTATTCACGGAAAGAAAGAAGGCTAGGTGTGCATTTGCTGGGATCAGAAAGGAATTTTCTGCTATGAGCTCGTGAATTCTGGTGAAACGGTTGACACGTTGACAACGACGTCGAAATCCTGCGCGGAACGCGGCGCTGTCGCGCGGCGGCTACACTGATGTTGTGATAGTTTTCTAATGAGATGAGAATTTTGTCTTCACTAAAGGAAATTTAGACACTAGCAAATGGTAAGATATGATAGAAGAGACATGAATAAAGCTATCTTTAGTAGGAATAATGGCGATGCATTCTCCTAAACCACACATCTCGAAGAAAAGGCAGATACTCACGCAAACAAACTCTGCTTTCATAAAGCAAACTTAGTGAGAGAATATGCATTTCTCATAGGTGAGATCTGGGTTTGATTCCCAACTGACGCAAAACGTTTTTCCGCACCACTCTACATCATTGGATATATTGTAACATCATAGCACCGTAAGAGGCGATTTCTGATTGTATTGATTGATTATAGCCATAAAAACGGTCAAGTCATATCTGTACATCTAATAACTTCAAGACAGAGGTGTATGATGGGCAAGAATGTTCTCTCATATATCGAAAGGCTACCGATCATTCTACTAACTTCTTATCCATTCAGTTGCCTTCATACTGCTCCACATCAGAAACTTCACTTCCTATGCTTTGTGTTAAGTTTGAACTTCGTTCAGGGTAGTAAAGCTAATAACACATGGCTAATATGAGTTGCGATGTACGCTGGCAAAGAGGGTAACGTCTTCCAAAAGGACTTTGTACAGTAAGCCCTTAAGAGCGCTGTAAGTTTCAAATACAATGTCATCTTTTAGAGTAGACATAGCACATAACGGAGACAGTGCAAATACTTGAACGCAGAAGGTTCAATGTAAATTGGTTCATGACTTCTTTTATTTATAATAAATAACTGATAGGGGGGGTACAAAGCAACGTACTAGTTCTTTATCCATACAAATCTTCTCCAATCAGTGAAGGAACAAGTGGTTGCTTAGTTTCTCATATAAATTAGTGAGCTCATTAGTGAACTAAATTAGAAAAACTGTCATTCATTTAATGCCTATATCGATGGATTACTTTTAAGTGTTGTGTGATAAACACTTAATAGTTATGAAATTCAGTTTTTTGGCACTACTGCGTCATTTCTCTTGTTCCGTTGTCCTAAGTCTGAGCATCTCATCCTGAAAATTGCTGAAACAGCTGAGATGACTTCAAAAGAACGATAGCTTAACTGACGTAAGACAAGAAATAATCTGAGATCCCGTTAATTATTCGGGAATAAGCTTTTCTCGCTTGTAAAAGCTTTCTTCCTCAACTCTGTAGTCATTTGACAGCTTGAATTCCGGCAATTTTAATACTACATTCATCCAAGAAAGCTTTCCTGTTGTGGCGTGGCAGTGATAGTAAAATAATGCCCCACATTAGGTTTTTTACTCACTAGGTTGAGATCTGAGGATAGTTTTGTCATTTTAGCATTCATTCGATATCATAACTTTTGGCGATTCTGATTTTCATTGATCGGAGTAAGCTCTAAAAAAAATTATGTTTTGCTCTTACAGTTCAAATAGCACATAAAGGATAAATATGCATCAAAAACATTTGAGCGTGTAGAAGAACTTGTGCTTAATCTGTATATTTTTTTCAGAAGGGAGGAAGAAGTTCTAAACAGATTACGGAAATTGCGCTGCGAGCAGCGGTTTCAATTTGCACTTCGGAAGGGTGCAATTTTCGCTATATTGAAGAATTTTTGGTACTATTCCGTTATCTGGTCGCCGTTTCGACTCCTTGCAAACAACGTGTTTCTTGGTCTTTTTCAAAATGTTTAAATGGTTTGGATAGTCGTTCGATAGTGCATTTTCCGTGCAAGAAAACATTGAGATACTTCAAGAAGTGGTAGTCGATAGGCGCGAGGTCCAGCGAATATGTAGGATAAGGCGAAACTTCGTTGTTTTTAACTTTTGCAGCGATCGTTGTGCGACGTGTGGCTATCGTTTGGCTATGAATATACGAAATTACCTTCGCGCCAAAGGAGACATTTTTATAATCCAAATAAAGATTCTAAATCATCAAAATTTTGTCATATCAAGCGATTATTGATTCATTTTGGGAAACCCTCTAAAAAGCCAAGTACACAAGCTGACTTTTCAAATAATGAACTCGGTGAGCAAAAACGCAGTCACTTTCTTTGTCTTTGCTACAACACAATAATTAGGTCTTTTTGGGATCAAGCTTGCAATTAGAACTGCCATTTCTAAGCTATTGAATGGCTTTAAAAATGCTAGTGAAGCAAATCTGTTTTGAGAAAAACCAAGCAAACCACGACTGCATAACACACTCTACACTTCAAACACAAAGCGCAATTTTCTCTTCGTTGTCACAGCATGCTGAAAAGCTCTTTCAGAAACTAAGCCCTTCGCAGATTTATTATTGACAAAGTTTCATATTTAAGTATGGAAAAGTTTGAAAATCACCAGAATCCAGAATATCGCATCTATGTTATCTATAGTATTATAGCAAAAAAAAAGAACAGTTGCCGTAAAGAGCTCTTCACGCTTTTAACTTGAATCTTCGATGTACTATTTTGATGTTTTTATATCTGCCAAAATTGTATGAATTTAAGGTTTTGCGAAATCTCTAAATGTAACTCGTTATTTAATATAACATATCTTTCATTTCGAGTGTTTTCTTAAGACCACAGCTCAAATTTCAATATGCCTGATAATCATCATTTGAGCCACGCATGTCAGTGGTCTGTCAATGAGGGCTGACTTATAGAGCCCGATACACGTGTTTCGATCTTGCGATCTCGTCAGTCGGGCAGTTACCCTTTCTCGTCTTTTGCTAATCTCTGTAGGTGCTCCAGTCCCCACAATAATAGTTAGCGACGACGTACGTTTTACACTCTATGTTCAGTGAAGAACTCACCAAACACAGAGTTTTTTACACTCGAATGCTCGTGGCCAGTATATTTAATATAACACATCTTTCATTTCGAGTGTTTTCTTAAGACCACAGTTCAAATTTCAATATGCCTGATAATCATTATTTGAGCCACGCATGTCACGTGTATCGGGCTCTATAAGTCAGCCCTCATTGACAGACCACTGACATGCGTGGCTCAAATAATGATTATCAGGTATAACTCGTTATTCTTTAACTACCGAAATTTTGTGATGACAGGTGAAACCACTCACGGTACCATTGATAGTAGTTGAATAGGCTATTTGGACTGCCGTTAATAAGGTTTGCTACAGCACAGCAAGAAAAATAATACATATTAGAACATGGTAAGCCTATCTATTTTAGTTTCCATTCAAAGGTGCTGAAGTTAATCTACAAAACAAAACGTGATTGTATAAGAAAGGAATTCACAATACTGAGGAGTTTCCTATGCAAGATTTTCCCGATGCAATTACTTCAAATCTACGTTGACTTTTTCGAAACGTATTAGAGAAGGGTGATTCTCGATTACTCACAGTTCTAATGTCATGGGGAAAAGTGTTCTGAATCTAGTGTGTTATACTTGATTATATCCGTTTATATTCATTTACGTGACTGTGCTTGAATATTTATGCGTTGTATTCCGAGTGCGTTCGATGAGGAGTTTTGAAGCCCTTTAGACAGACAGTTATCAGTAGAAGAACTAAACAAATGCTTCTCCCGTGTCCTGAAAAATTCAATAAAATCGATACGTTCTCGGCTATATGACTTATATCGGGTCACGGTCATAGAACTTCTTAGCTTAATATAATCTATAAGCATAATATAGTTTTATAGAGGTTATTACTTCGGAGCCATGCGTGTTTCAAAGGTATCGCCCCGCTCATGAGTGACCCATGGCCCCACACTGACGGATTTCTATAAATTCATCACAAGCCATAATCCATCGGCTGAAAAAAATGGTGACACACATTGTTTCTTAGATTATTTGCATATATGGAAATCGCATTGTGGGCTCTAGCTCAGCCAAAAACCACAAAAGGAAAGGAAATGGAGAATGGCGAAACTACACTATCAATTGCCGACTACGACTGCTTTCAATCCAGCTCTCTAAAGATGTAGACACCCTAGTCAGTAATCATAGACGCGTTCACAAAGTTCACAAACCTTCTCAACACATCAGTAGGTTTGTGAGTAGTTGTCTAATATATGAAACAATAAGATAGGCAAGAAGAAGTGCATACAGCGTGTTTTATAGCAAGGCAAGTTCTGCACAGAGGTGCGTGCTCCGCCAAACGTATTCATTGTATCCATAACCTCAGGAAGCATGCTATCGCCTTCGAGTGAAAATATTAGTTACAAAACCTGAATGAGACATATATAAAAGCTGAAGTTTTATTACTCAGATTCAAAGTGGGCAACATTTTGCATCATAATGGATTATATTGGCGATATTTCCTTGCTTTAATTCATTAGTGGCAAAGCAAAAAAATTACGGATTCACTCTGGTGGCAAATGAAGGTTATTGATAGTTATAAAAAAAACACCCAGACAGCAGATTAGATTGTTGCGCAATAAAACATGCAACGGAAACGTGCAATCTTTAGTTAGTGACCACAGAAATACAAGATCGAGCCGTTGCCCAATAGGTGCCGTCTTTATTGAAATGAATCTACAAAATGTTACATTATGATAACGAAAACAGACTATCTTGAAATGAACGCTATCGGAAAATTTGATGATGTAACTTCATACCAGACTAGTGATAAAAATGCGCTGCGCGGAAATGGATTATAGTAGTATGTGTTGCTTCATAGAAGTGAAAATAAAATTATTATACATAACCTCTTTTCTTGTAGCGATGCTCTACATTTTGTCACAACAAGTTACAATCCATGGATGTAGCCTCATTTAAATGTGGAGAATGTTCAAAACATTCTTTCACTATGGATAGTTTTTCAATAGCCTCGAGATAGTGATGAGAGTCGTAGATTATTTGTTTCATTGATAACAATGTTCAAAGACAGTACGAAACAGATCCATGTACAGCTGTTAGAGAGTCCTTCGAAGGATTAGGTATAAGTAGAACTACAGTTTAAAATATTTCACACGAGGTTTTCGATACAAGTTTATTTTGTACAAAGTAGTACAATAGAGATCGTATCCGTGGCTAACGCTTCGGTAGTCGTGCCTTCCTCAGAGCCTGACCTGAAACAGTCTGACTGACCTACATCAACTTAGTCAAACACTTCCGTAACCTAAGCAGAAATTAAGATTAAGAGAGAAAGAAAGAAAACAGAAAAGAAGAAAGAAAAAAAATCTAGACAATTGCACTGTTTTGTTGTTATGGTGTTCACTGAATATGTAGACTAGCCGTAATGTGTCTTAGATGAACGAGGTGTGTGCCTGACTCAGATCCGTGAAGATCGATTCAAAACATGGCGCGAAATCATGAGTGATTAGGAAGCACTCATCTTTACAATTCATAGCGGGATTTTTGAAATGGATCCAAAACGCCTCGAGGACTTTGCGCACCGATATCTTGCGTTTTTGCGTAAAGAATACAGATACATGAGTGGGGATGACTTTGATGTAAAAGTAAGTATCCTTACGCAAGAAAGCAAAACCTCAGCGCGCAAAGTCCTCGAGGCGTTTTCGATCTATTTCAAAAGACCGCTATAAGTCGTAAAGATGAGTGCTTCTTAATTACGTATTATTTCGCGTCATATCTTGGATCGATCTTTGCGGATCTGAGTCAGGCACACAGCTCTTCCATGTAAGACTCAGTGCGGCTGGTCTACATATTTAGTGGACACCATACCAACAAAATAGTGAGTCAAATCTAGCTAATTATTAATGATCTAAAATTATCTAAATATTTTTCTTTTTTCTTTTCTTTTTTCTTTCTTTCTTTCTCTCCTTTTTTTCTTTTCTGCTTAAGTTACGGCAGTGTTTGACTAAGTTGATGTAGGTCAATCAGACTCTTTCAGGTCAGGCTCTGATGAAGGCAAGACTACCAAAATGTTAGCCACTGATACAGTCTCTATTGCACTAATTTGTACAAAATGACCTTGCATTAAAAACCTCGTGTGTGCTGAAGCAAAGAAAATCACGGAATATTCCATTCAATGCCCAGGTTAATCAATAGTCGGTCTTAGGAGTGCTTAAAATACTTCAGCCATGCTAGTGAGACACAACATCCTATTTTTTTGGAATTAAGCGATCTGGATTGAGCAAGAAGGAAGGAATTCGCCATCATGAAATTTCTTCCAAATGCTTATGAATAACAAGAAAAAGCGATTTTTCTTGTTGTCTTACTGAGATGTGACATATAAGCACAAGAATGCTGAGATACGAGAAAATTCAGAATCTCAGGAGTATGCTAAACCTGTGATTTCTCTTTCCTGATGCGCACGCATTATCCACTCACATCATCGCAAATCTTCTGTCGTTCTTCAGCAGCCGTGCCTTGAACTTTGTCGCTGCCATCAGTAACCAACCGCCAGTGGAATGCTATCTAATCTATGCAGAGATCAGAATTGTTCGCCGTCTCGCATTCACCAATATGATTGGCTGCGTGTAGCAAATTTCTGCTATCATAGAAGGTCACTCATAAAAATCCATTTAATATACTTTGATATCATCTTCCATCTTAGGTTAGCTCTAGTAAGTTGCTCCCAACTTTTCATCACAGTCATGCGCAAGCCTATGTTATTTAGATTGAGCTTTTCCATACTAATACGCGATCAATTACCTCTTATGGAGGACTCGTGTGCCCAGTTCGTAATTTGATCGCAGTGACTTCAACTATGAAAGGTTGTGATGACGTTTTCTTTATCTATTCAGCGAACCGCTTGGCCTGCACACTACAACTTTCTAGATCGCAAAATAAAATCATGGCAGAGAAATATTGTCAGGAAATTGAAAATGTTGAGAATTCATCACAGATTTTACTTTACGATCAGCATTTATCAATTAGATATATTCTCATACGTCTAACGATGGACCACTTTTTAAGCTGCTCGCCAAATTGCCAGAAAACTATTCAACTAACAAAGTTGATGCAGCAGATAATCAATCTAAAATTCAAATGAGTACCAGATACCTCGGCTTCGTCGCCAATGGAATATATACTAATTTGAGTTACTAAATGTTCTATAGAAGTACAAATCCTTATTTTAAACAAATCAGGGTGGTAATAAATTATGACAAGCTTATTTTAAGTTGGGGGCTGTAAATAATCACTAATTTATGGTCAATTAGTTGTGATCACATGTGTGTCGCGGTGATTATTGGACAACTTTCCGTGATGGTGACCTTGGTCTCACTAAACTGCGTTTGCATGTTTTTGTTTCACATAGTAGATAACTATGAACTTACTTTATAATTACTACTAGATATTGAATATCACTACCACAAATATTCACTATGTGAATGAACTTATAAATATGAATATGAGCAAAACTTAGACAAGCCATTCAGTGGCTTTTCTTCCATAAACCTATGTTCTGTTAACTCCTTGGTGGAAAGAAAAAAAGTTACATTAGTTTTCAAAAGTGATTCAAACTAATCACTAAATGAGATCAAAGAATCCTGTGTGGCTTACGGCTCCCCCGAAAGTGAATTTTAAGGTGAGGAAATGGTGTTCAACAAGAAACAACGTACTATGAAGAAGTGTGAACATTTTGTGCAGAACTAATGAATGCTAAAAGGAAAACTTTACCTGTAGTGGCTCATCAGGCGAGAAGTAATCGCCAACATCTGAGGTTTGAAATGGAAAAATAACAAGTGAACCATTTTTGTAAACACGTGCGTTAGATGATGTTTGACTGCATCGCCATTCTGGAATAAATCCCAGGATCGACTATCTATTAACCTCGGCATAGTTTGAATACATCAGTATCCTCTTCTGTTTAGTCGCTCCGAGGTGTTATTGATAGTATTTATTGAATATCAGCGAGGCATACAACAATACAGTTAATAATGCAGCACGAATATTACAATAGTCGTGGTGGCTTACGTTTCGGCAAGGTTCGCCATCTTCTGAGTCTGGAAAAGTCAAATTGATTCGCAAATTATCAAATCAAAGACCTTCATAACCCTAGCTGATTGACATGTTGGTTGCCTCATTGTTCGGTGCTTAATACACCAGAGGATCATGTCCTTGATTGCTCTTTGTATCACTTGCCATTAAGAGAAATTACGTACAATGCCTCCCTGGTTCCCGCCATTTCGCGAAGTTGCGAAGACTTATTTTGATTGTGGGCATAGCTAAGAGGTCACGATACTTCTTCTCATCTGCAAGGTGCTCTATTTTAGTATCTGCAAGATGGTCTATATTAGCAACGATCTTCTCTTAAGTACTGGTTAAAGAACGCTTAGTGAATTTTCAACCGGAATTCGTAGTAACAAGCCTTGTGGTGCATATGTTAAAGGAAAGGAATTGAGAAGTCGCAAAAGGTAGAAAGTAAAAGGTGTTCTTTTCCTCTCTTCATTGCATCAGCAGTGCTTTTGGGAACTCCGCCAGCTTGTCCTCTTGCTCAACTCTGAAACTGAGTCGTTTGTCTGTGACTCGATGGTATTCACAGGCGTCACTTACTCATCCGGATATAACTTTTCGTTGGCGATGAATACGGCGCACGGATGCAAATCGCGCCCTATGAACATCATTTTGTGTGATTCAACCGAGTACTGATCCTTCCAGAAGCGTTCCCGAAATTGATCGACATTCGTTCTGCTTGGCTGATGTTTGGTGCTTTGAAAACGATGTCGCGAATAAATTGAATCTTGTGTTTTTGCCTATTATTGATTTTCACTTCAATATTGGCTCATCCTCATGTTCGAATAACATTTCGGAAAGTGGCACTAGATATTTTGGGCGAAATCGCATTGCCTTGTCAAACCCCTCTATTTATTTTGATGTTATCATCGTTATAGAACGATTATATTTTTTGGTGCACATTTTATATACTTATTCACATGAATGCCTCCACGGTACGACTCGTCCTCACTCGTGTGCGGCTACAAGTATAGTTTCAATCCATTTTTCTTTCAGGTAATCGTTATCTATGGTGGTGGTTTGCCTCTCAGTGTTATAGAGTGATAAACAAAACTTTCGCGTAAGGCGGGACTAGAACCAGCACCTCGCTCTTTCCGGGAATGCGTGCTCTATCCGTTACACTACTGACGCCCATTTTGCACATCGCTCTTTCTACGCTTCAGCGCACCTATCTGCCAGCCGACAGCAGTCAACGGCCTGGCCCGGCTAGTAGCTCTCGACATTGAACCCAGTCACGCTAACAAATGTTGAATATTAAAAATCAAGTGATATTCTTTTTTATTTAACCGTTTATAGCGGTGGTATGATGTTTCAGATATATACCCACTGATGTAGAGCAATGTGCAAAACTTTGTCAGGCCGGCCTAGAACCCGCACCTCACTCTTTTCGGGAATATGTGCTCGATCCCTTGCACTACTGACGCCCAATTTGCACATGGCTTTTTTTATTCTAGAATTCTTTTTATTTAATCGCTTTTAACGGTGGCATGATGTCATAGATATACCCAGTGATGTGCAAAACTTTTGCGTCAAGCGAAACTCGAACCCGCATCACACTCTTTCCTGGAGCTCGTGCTCAACTCATTGCACTACCGACGTGACTGGGTTCAATGTTGATATCGACTAGCTAACCGTTGAAGATTGGCTGCTGACAGATAGATGTGTTGTAATGTAGAAAGAGTGGTGGCGATCTAGGCGCGGTAGTGCAACGGCTTGAAGCACTCTGTCCCGTACACGGTGGAATTCGGGTTTGATTCCTACCTGGGGCAAAAGTCTTGCGTATTACTCTACATCATCGGGTATGATATGAAAAATCACTATGTCTCATCTATGTAGCTTAAAACAGCGTCGGAAAACACCTACGCATCTCGTAGTGACCATATGATGGACCAATCACGTGGACGGCTGACCCACCGCAAACGTCGGTGATTTACAGGCGAATATTCAGGACGCTGCGTCACTTCCGCGTTCAGGCTTTCCACGTGATGCCTTTTCCATGTAAAACTATCTGTTTTGCTTCAAAGGTCATCCCCTTTGATGATTCGTAAACATTAATCCTAACAAACACTGTAGGTGTTGTCGGTACTTTAATTGCCCTCTCATAGAAAGCTCTCACCAAGCGGTCAGCCTTATCCTTCCAGCCTCTGGGTTTTTGATTGTCAGTCAGATCTTCTCGTCTCGCACGTCCTATGAAACTACCTTCTTTGTTTTATTTTATCGCATTATTATTTATTTTATTTACACAACCCGTCATCACAATGTTTATTGTGCTCATCCCACTACTTTTAGCATTCGATTCGTTTTTTGTCTTCTTCTTAAATGACGTAGATTACTGGTCAACTATGTCTCCTTGCAATCTCGAAAACATCCTAACTGTGGCGTTCCATAGGACTTTGTCGTTGACTGGCGGAGAGAGATGAAGGATTGAGCTCGGCTCCACGCGTTCTGCGACGAGCATCACTACCACTCGACCACTGCATCCCCAGCAAATGTGAGTAATTGTCTTCCAATATGAAGTGTCGAATTACGATAATAACAATCTCTTAACACGTTGACAATGATCTAAGCTCTTATTAACTTAGATCGCACGCCGCATGTGCGGCGGCGCGGTGGGCGGGAGTCTATATTATCACGCGTTGCAAGAGAAATATAGAAATTTGATTGGTAATCTGAGGTACTGAGGGGACATCATCGTGATAAAATGATGAAATGTAACAGAAGAGACTTCCATAAAAAATTCCATATTTAGGAGAGTGCCCATCTATCAGAAAATCATCTATGTTTCAACGAGAAAGCTTGATAAATGCCTATTCTGTCACCAAGTTTGCTATGTAGAACGACTTTTGTTTAACTTTTTGTCAACGAAAAAACCTAACGTTTTGCAAGCATAGTTTATTTTCCTATTACACGCTGAATTTTTTTTCACTTTTTATAATGAATTTCCGATCTTTAAAAACTTTGTCGCTATAAATTAATGAACATTGCTAAAGAGATTTCTATAAACTCATTTCTAACAGGAAAGACTTGTCTGAGATATTCTCACTTTTTATTACTATCTGTGCGAATTGCAGTTATATTCTGTGAAGTGTGCTCGTGTTTCTTTGCCTTTTTCAACCAGAAGAATATTCTTCCCAGGCTACTACTAATCAAAGAGTAGAGTGATGTACAAAACTTCATCATTAGTCAGGACCATAACCCGCAACTTACTCTTTCCGGGAGCGCGTGCTCTATCCGTTACACTATTGACGCTCATTTTGCACATCGCTGTTTCTACGCTACAGCGCATCTATCTGTCAGCCGCCAGCCGTCAACGGCCTGGCCCGGCTAGTAGATCTCGACATTGAACCCAGTCACGCAAACAGATATTGGGTATGAGCGTAGCGTGGAAAGAGCGATGTGCAAAATGGGCGTCAGTAGTGTAACGGATAGAGCACGCGCTCCCGGAAAGAATGAGGTGCGGGTTCTGGTCCCCCTAATGCGGATGTTTTGCACATCACTCTACATCAATAGGTATATATTTGAAACGTCATACCACCGCTAGAAGCAGTTAAATGAAACGAATTGCACTTTATGATCAAGAGTGCTTTTGCCCACCACTCAATTCTCTCAGGAATATATGTAACATCATAACACTGCGAAAAAAAAAAACAGGAAAAATACTAACATTCGTAGTATTAGTAATCAATCAATGACTTGAGAAATGGAGATTTTTTTATAAGGCTTTATTTATGAAAAACCATCTTAATGCGCTGTCATAAGTCAAGAGAGGACAGCATTTTGGTTTTGGGCCAGATCGCTCGTTGTTTAAACTTTACACTGGCGCATAGAATGAAATTTTGATTTTTAAATAGATATATTGTGTGAAAAGATAGATTATCTATTAGCTACGTATTTTTGACATGGAGAATCTCTACGTGTTCCAGAAATCCCCACCTTTCAATTCGAAAGACACGTCCTTGGGAAAATCATACCTCTAGCACTTTTCATGCATTTCTATCGCATATTTTATGTGAATTTAATTCGAAAAACATTCGACAATGTAAAATCCGTAGAATGAACATACTTAGAGAAAGTTTTAGTATGCAGCCAGAGTAGGCAGCGTTAGTGTTTACATTGATCAGATTGGGAGCTCTTCCTCGAAAAGTGCACTTACACAGTACCTCCTGCTTTTCAGTAGACCATTAGTGGTCACTCGATAGCTAAAAAAATACGGATCTTAGTACTAAGTTTAATTTACGTAGGAGCTTTATCAGTGCTCAATACCAACGAGGAAGAAAGTACGTCTTGCTTTTGCATAATTAGCTCATTGTATGAACTTTAGCGAAGGTCCTATAACAGTTATATGGTGAAATTTAGGTGGTCGGAACATCTCGCTGTCACAAGAAGGTGGCATTTTGCCAAGGAAAAGCTTTATCCTTAATGCCTCTTACATCACTTGGTCACTTCTCCTACTAAAGCTAGAAAAATGAATCGACTTACAACTTTCACTACTCATTTCTGTCGTACATCTTGTGAGAGTGAGGTCGTCTTTTCTCACTCGTTGTCCCTCTCAGCGCCACAGATATTTGTCTGCTCCACAATAAAATTCAAAACATGGGCTATGTGCAGTTTGTAGAAGTTGATTGACTTCCTGCACCTGAGCATTACGGCATTATCTTTTTTAGAACACAGCGCGCTTTCGACTTCTTCAATGTCGGGTACTTTCTCTTCAGCGCATCGTAGCCTCGGTCCAGCTGCTCACAGTGGATTTCGGCGTTGATGGCGCGACCACTCGGGGTAAGTTTTTCTAGACACCTCCAAAATTCCACCAAACGCATATCATTTTAGCAGACCTTTTTGTTAAACGAATTTTGACGTGCAACTGATGATGGACCATAATCCTTCAAAACCCAGTTTTTGCTCCATTCGTTATTGACCGGGTGGACTCACTTCTCATTTGAGGTATTGAAACGGGATATTCCAACGAATTTACAACAACAGATACTATGTGAAGCAGGCATAAAATTTAAATTTATCGCGGGTGTTGAGGATCTTTTTCTCGATCTAGTACTTTCGACACCTCATTGAAACTTACGGTCAAGTCTGTGAACTCGAATCATGTGCTCAGTGACAGAAATGGTGGATTTTTACAGTATTTTTGTTATTAACTAATCCAAAAATCCGTAAACGTGAGGGACAACGACAATCGAAACTAACATAACGCCACACGTACGGAATAGTACACTGATTTCGATCGCAGAAGCGTTTTATGTTGTTACACTCAATATAGGAGTTCCCCTCACATTCCGACGATCCCTTGTCGTTTTTGTCTCTCTCACTGAACTTTCACATTTTCCAGATGATACGCTGAAAATTGCCTGCCAATTTCCCGCGCAGTCGATACGCCCACTGCTGACTGACGCGATTGGAGAAGTGCTCGTTACACGAAGTACCCTATTGCAGGCAAAGTGACCTTTAAACAAGGCACACAATTCGAGGTAATAACTGTTTTCGTCTTTTAGCCGAAATATCAAGATTCGCAGTGATTTTCAACCTGTAACGCACGTTGAAGAATGTTAAGTGATTTTCAGAAGTCTGAACGTTGACAGGAGTTGATCCCTTGTTTCAACCTTACCCGAGGCGTGTTCCACGCCTGCTCGGTTTGAGCGAGATATCCATGCGTATTCGTTTCAGTGTGGATTTTTCATGAGATCCTAAGAGGATTGAAGTCTTGTCCATCGTTCTGCGACCTTTCCGGCTCCTGTAATATCTCAGTGGTCAAGTCAAAAATTCTCCTTGCTTTTCGAAAATAATTCTGTTATCTCCAGGTCAAGCGTGCAACCTACAGCTGATTTATTATTAATTTAGCCCTTGTAATCTACGGTTATTCGATACCGCCACGGTAAATTTTCGCCGGTAGTCCCATCATGGGTATTTTTCGTCATCACATCATTGTCCTTACGCTTTTTATATCTTCTTTGATTCTTTTCCCTTTCCCAGTCTCACGTCTAATTCAATATTTTCTCAATTATGTGGATAGACTCAGCGACAGTTTGAAGTTAAACTCCTTACTATCAATTGATATCTTCGATTCATCTTATTGTCTCGACTTCCGTTCCTTCTGAGAAAATTTTTTTCACACATGATTTTTCTCTCTTCAGTGAGACGTTGGGAAATCAGCAAAAAATCGTTGTAAATATAATTGTACCAAAAAGTATCAACGAAAAACGAGAGAAACTCATTAACCGTTTGGGGATGGCAGTTGTAAACGACGCATCAGTGCGACATGCAAACCGCGCGACTTTCGTTATTTGATTTAGGTTTTTTCGTTTTGGAAAAATCTTTAGGGTTTTATGTTTTTGTGATAATCCATGATAACCTCTATTCTTATGCCTTTGATGCATATAACCTAAACTTGCAAAAAAATCGAGAGTGGAACGTAATCGTGTTTTCGCTCCTGCAACGCTATATAATGATTTTTTAAGTAAACAGTATTTTAGAGTTGTTGACATTGAAACTATCGCATGGGCGTTGAAAATCTTAAAAAGTTTTATTAAGAGGCCCCAGACGAGTAAGTAAGAAGAATGTAGTTAAATTATGATATTTTCTTACAACGCATTGAAAAGATTTTCCCTAAAACAAAGTACGTTGTTGAAATCTCCGTTTTTCCAGCCACCAAAGAGTTACAAATACTTTGATAGACAATCTCTATCTGATGAAAAGAAAAACTAAGGAAGCAGTCGTGCATCCCACAGAGTGCACTCCATCCTCAAGGGGATGAACGAGTTTGAGGGAAGAACGAAAATACAGAATGAGTTAATGGAGACTCCAAAAGAACTTCCTTCATTCGTTTCTCTAGGTCTCAATTTTGTTCATAACTCTTCATCAAGAGGACGCCGTGGCCGAGCGGTTGTGATGCTCGTCGCGGCGTGCGTGGTACCAAACTCTGCACTCCCCCCTCAGCGTTCTTCGGCACTTAAGGAGAACGCTCTATGAAAGCCACAGCCAGAGTGTCCTTGAGATTGCAACGAGACACATGCTCATTCAGTTTTCTACGCCATCTAAGAGGAAGACGAAAAGTGAATCAAATGCTAGAAGTGCTGGGGTCCGTGCAATAAAAATTGTGAGGACAGGTTGTGCAAATAATATAAGTAAAGAGAATCTTTGTAAATTTATGCACCTTTTCGGGACATGAACCCAATCCTCTGCGTTTCCAACCCCCAACGTGTTGCGTCTAACGATGGCACACAGGGGTAAGATGCCATTGTTAGAAGCACACGCAGTATTGTTAGACGCCACACGCTGGGGGTTGGAGACACGGAGGGTTGGGTCAATGGTCCTGTAAGCGTTGTATCAAGATAGGCGTTGAATTCCACTATGATATTAGTCATATTTGGGATATCAGAGTCAAGAGCGCCACAAAATACTCAGATGTACCCTGGTGTTTCTGTTTTCAATAAATCTATTTGGCCTGATATTGATCATCGATAAGAACAAGTTGTGGACGATGAGACGATTGAGTGGTGCTACAGTGAACTCGTTGAACTCGGATTTAGTGAAGAGAGTGGTTAAGTCCACCTTTTCCACATGATACAGTGGTGGAAGGCGCCAGCAATTTGGTAGACTAGCTGTCGGAGATAGTGAATGACGGTTCTTATCAGTTTGATGTGGCTTCATAGAAGTAAACAGGCTTGCTCGCAGATTTTGAACCCTTTGAAATCATTATTCGGTTCAAAGCTATGAGCGTCTGTGGCATAGTGGTTAGAGAAGTTTTACGACACAAGGTGGCCGAGCATTTGATAGTCGATGATTCGATCCGCGTCTCCAAGACTCACCAAACCATCCATACCTCCAGAGTCGACGAATTGGTATTAGACTTTTATGGGGTGTTTGGCAGCACTGGCTCGATATATGAATAGGCCACCGCGAGTCCTTGCAGAGGCCACGTCTGCATTCATTCATCACTAATGCTGCTCGAAATTTGATCGAATGCATGGCGCATCCTTTGCGGACTGATCACTGCCAAGAACTTCTCATTCTCTATTTATCCGTCTAATATGCTTTTGGCAACAGTTAGACTGTAGCGAAGAGGATTTCGATGAGTGAATCGATGTGAAATCTATGAAACATCTACTTGAAATTCCTCAAGTCGCTGCTAATGAGACTGTCCAGGACGATCTGTTCGAAGAAACTGTAGAACAGGAGCAGTCTAGATCGAGGACACGTCGTCGCTTTTGAACGGAATTGGGGGACGAATCTACCTCTCTTCCTGGGCCAGTTCGTTAATTCTTGTAATGAGGCTGTTTCTAATTAGAGTGATTGCACGTAATTTGATAACATATCTTGAGCGTATCATGGGGTCTCTTATGGCGCTCATAAAGTGCTAGATGAGAGTTTCGAAATCATAGCCTTATCAGCAGCACGGTGTCTTTCGGTCCGCCAATCCCTTGCGGGGACATAAACTCCTACATATATAGGAATAGACGCCAAATGAACAAGTCATCTCATGTCAGGTGATAAGGTTCCGCAACATTGCAGTGACCAACAGTCAATCTCTCATGGCTGCACTGTCGCGGATTTTATCGCCTGACATGCGCTGATCTATTTATTCGACGTCGATTCCTCCATATGTAGAGGTTTATCACCCTGCAAGGGATTGGTTGAACCGAAAGATATTCCTCTACTTACGAGGCTACAATGCCGAAACACGTATCTAGCACTTTATAAGTGCCATAACAGACCTCATGATAGGCTCAAGATATGGTATCAGATTAATTGTTGTTTTGACAGGAAGTGATGAGTCCGAATGGGACAGCACTGGACTGGAGGACTATAACTACATCGTTGGAGATTCAGACAAAAGGACGATACTTCCACTTGGCGAAGTGGCAAGGGCAGTCTTCAGACAAAAGGACAATACTTACACTTGGCGAAGTGGCAAGGGCAGTCTACTCCTTGGCCACTAAATCTCGGCGAAGTGAGTATTATATGAATATTTCTACCAAAAAACTGTTCCCTTAGTGATTGAACCAACATTTCAAACTTGTAATATTTTTTCATTACGATCTTGCATTTCAAGGTAAACTACTGAAGTTTCTCATTTGAATAGCACGTCCTTAGTTTCATTATTTCGGAGGATGTTTGCTCTAGAATTTTTGATGAAAACTGTGATTTCATTTATTGTATAAGATAGAAGTTACTTTATGCGCTAATTTTTCATCGCCCCAACTCATACGGCTTCTTAGAGTTTGGTGACGATCAACATAGGTAGCGTTCATGCCACCCAGATATGAATGATTAAGTGTTGGGTTGGCAAAAAATTTTCACTTTTTCGCTTTCGATGGTTATTTTTCATGCATTTGAATTTTGTTTTTAGTATACTTTAGAGCAGTTTTTGCAATTATTTTTATATATAACACTTATAAGAAATTTGTCGCGAGAGCAAAAACGATCGTTGATGCCACATGAGTAATGCTTGGATTCAAGTGCTGCTTTGACACGCAACGATACTCGTGTAGCACCAACATTCATTCCTGCTCTTAAGACTATTCTTTTAAAAAATTCTATAAGTCTGATAATAACTTTTGAACCATAAATGTAGCCTCTTTTGGGCGCTTTTACAATGCAATGTACGCCTTTCGGCTTGAATGTCTAAGAAATATCTATCAGGCATACTGAAATTGAAGCGTGGTCTCAATAAATATTTGGAACAAATGATATGATCTTTCACGATTAGCAGCCAAGAGCAATCGAGTGGACAACATTGCCCATCTGGTGATTTTATCACTCTAAGACGCGTGTAATTAACGCTCCTCCAATTACTCTGTGGAGGGGGGTTCTCCTCCAGGAATGATTGGCTCAGACGAGAGGCACCGTGCAACTGACGAGGTGACAAAGAAGTAAAACGTGTATTGCATTGTATAAGTGCCCATAAGAGACCACATGTATGGCTCATAAATTGTCATCAGCCTTGTACATTTCTTAAGATGGAATTGTCATAAGAGCAAAATTGGATGTTGGTGCCACACGAGTATCGTTGCGTGCCAAAGAAGCATTTCAACCACAGCGATACTCGTGTATCATCAACAATCGTTTTTGCTCTCAGAACAATGCATCTCAAAACAAATGTATACGTGTTACACTACGGCTGGAAAGAAAGTTCTGGGGCACTTCAACAGCAGTGAGATAACTCCCATGAATTTTACGGGAATATTACACTTTGTTATGTAGGATTTTCTACTGAAGGCGTAGATAATATTCGCCTTTACTTTCACTTTGTTATAAGCCTCCGCTATGTCTAGCGATATAATCGAAATTCGTGTTTTATTGCGTCATTATTAAAGAGAAGTTTTTCACAGCGAGCTGCAGTTGATGAAATCAGCGAACTTTGAGGGAAAGCACAGCATGAAAATTTGCTGCAGGACAGTGGTCTCAACGCTTAATGCTGGAGATTACGATCACGAAGGCAAGCGTTGTTCAGAATGTGCAACAAAGTTGAACAACGATTTGATTACTGCTTTGGAAGACGAACCGTCTTCAACTGCTCACGAATTGGCAATCACACTTGATGGCTCTCACACAACTGTGCTAACTCGCCCCTACCACTTCAACTTTGTCCACAAGAAGCCCCGACGAGATCCGCCCGAACTCGCTGAAGAACAGGCAGCAAGAAAGGTTGCAATTTGTCGCCAACTGCTCAGCAGTACACTGAATGACCGATATGGTACTTCAGATAGATTCGAAACTCAGCGGACAGATGGCAGAAAATCGTTGAAACAAATGGTCCTTACCTAAGAATAGTGGTTATTGTTTCTGTTTGAAATTCATGCATAATTTTTAGTTTTTTACAACTGCCCCAAATCAGCGGATCCATTGTAGTACTTGGTGGTCGTTTGAAGTATGCTGTTTTTTTGATGTTCACTTCCATCCCCCACCCCCTTGTTGGGTTTTTTAATCATACAGAAAAGAACTGGTAGATCCTTCTCGTTGTGCCATTGAATGGTTGAGTCTTTAGAACATTCGTCCACCAGAGATCAACTGCACACAGAGTGATGCACATGACTACTAAGAAGTCGGATGAAGTACGTTCCATCTGAGATGTCTGTGTCGACAAAGTCGACCGATTCAACACAAATCGACTCGGTGGGTCGGTACGCTCTCAAGATGCTCACTAACGTGGCACACTCATGGGCAGGAGCGGAGCGACACCGACCGCCATTCGCCAGCAGGTGGTGGCAGAAAGTGGTTGCTCCATCTCCGTCGTCTTACCATTTTCTTTGTTGTTGTCGCTGTGTATGTCGGTTGTTATCGATTCTTCTCGTTGGATATTGGTTCTTTAACATGGTCTGGGGTCCTTCGAACTCTTGATTGTATGTCGATTGTCTACTTAATAGATTGATCTATTGCATCATCATCTTGATTAGCTGACGCGAGTTTGGTAAACTGGTCGCAGCTACCCACGACTAGTTTACCAACCTCGCGTCAGCTAATCAAGATAAGTTTTCTCGATTTTCATATATCAATTAATTATGCCGAGGTTTATAGAAAGTCAAACTTTTGAATTGTTAAATCATCATCGTTCGCGTCCCTCACTTATGACTCATCGCCTTGTTTTCTCAGTTCACACTTCTCACGTGCATATTATGGCATGCACTATTGTTTTCTGCGATTGTGTGTGGATGGAGGGGCGTATTGTTCTATAGCATTGTGCATGATCCTCCCAATTGTATTGTCTGACTGCTGAGTGGATCTATTCTGTAGTTATCGTAGTACATATTCCTCGCTCATAGCAGATTTCCATGCCTAGCACTTTGCTCCCTGAAGTCTCTCACTTTCCCACACTCTCTTACATTCACTCTTCCTAGAAGCTTCTCGCGTCGTTTTTCACAGTATTTTTATCATTGTCAATTACATAAACCCACTGAACCACCACTTTCATTGAACCCAGTTTCTCACAACTATTATTTGTTTATGTCGCGTATTACAGTCTTGGCCGTTATTGTTGTTGTTGTTTGTCGTGTTAATAGTATTTATATGCAGATAAAGGTTTAGCTAGCCAAGTTTGAGGTTGTATTACTAGTCTTTATGATAAAAACTAATATTTACATAGGGCTTAAACGTCACTGGCCGTCAGCTGCAAGACTATTCAATCAGTCAATAAAGCAAATTGGAGGCAACGGCGGGCACAACCCGTTGCCATATGGTGCATCGGCAGACCTTCGTGCAAGGGTCGCCATCTCACGCCACACATAGTTGCCCCGTCGTCTTAGTCTGTTTTGAATAGAAACGTTGCAGGTTCTAGTTAATAATAAATCCCCCAAAGAGTCGCCATATAATGTCACTTGATGAGTTGAACGAAGTATCGTGGCGACGTAGTTACGCCATAGTTTATTCTGATTCTTGGATGTTATCTGATTACGAATGAAACAGGACAAGAACTCTTCATAGTAGTGTGAGTAGTTGTTTGAAAGTATATATCTCTGGCTGCGTTTCATAACTTCTTCAAAATATCTTTGTATAGCACTCTATCAGAAAAAAATTTACGAGTATTTATATGTTAGACGGCGACAAATAATGAACCAAGTTAATTTGCTGAGCAGATAGCTTTCACCAGATAGTGTTAGTAATCTATCGAAAGCTTAATTATCCAGCTAGAGCCTCACGCAACGCGTTTTTCAAAACACTCTTTGATTACACTGTGAAATCTGAAACAAATTTAGTTTCGCACGCACACACATGCTTTCTTTTCATCTTGCTTAGGTGCCGGTGGACAAAACTTCCTTAGAGTGCTAGTAATCGATCGATAGCACAAGTTTCAAAGAACTCAGAAATGTGTTTACTTTTTGGAAAAAAAATTTTCTTGGTAAAAGAATGAAAACATTTTGCTTCACACCTCGCCGAATAGAGTTTTTTTAGACTATTTGTAATCATTAGATGGCTTATCTTTCACTGATTTCAACGACGAGGCTATTTTCTGAAAGTATCGTTAGCAGGGAGTATAAGATCGAATTTTGCATTCTCGGTGACCTAGTTCATCGATTAGTCCATGGAGGGAGTGCAATTGAGCTTGGCCGTTGGATATGTAAGATGCAATTCGCGATCAACAGGTGATTTTTTCTCTGCTTTGAAAGGAATTCGAGGTAAAACGATGACTCAGTTTCGCTATTTTTCTTTTACACGTTGATATGCTTTTCCAGCGAACTATACGAGTGAGAAAACGATGGCGCGCGGAGGTGTGAAACATGACTTTATTTTGAATTTTACAGCATTATAGAAAGGTTTCCCCAAAAATGCTACCTAGAATTCTAGCGAGGGATTTGAGCTTTCGAATAATAACTAATGCTCTTATGAAAAGTTCGTGTTCAGCGAGTGAGATTGGCCTTTCATTTGTCGCAATCCAGAATGTAGGTACCCATTTGTATTTCACACACGCGTATTTCTGTCTGGGCGAGACTGTTGTCTCAAATTGTAAAAAGCATACGGTAGCATAGATGTTGACAATTCCAACGGTGTACTTATTTTATAGAGAGGCCGTTTTATTACAATATAGTAAAGAAAATAGATTGAGTTCGACACACACGGCACATTTGTTTGTCGGTTGGTGTGTGTGCTGGGCGAGGAGAAGAGGAGCTAGCCGTAGATTCCGCGATAGATCACGTTGACGCGACTCACATGTGGAGTGCAATTCTTGCTATTAATTCTGAGATTTTTTATCGATTTTGGAAGAAACTCCGCATAAAACGTACGACTTTGATACTACAAGATTTCTTCTACACGATAACTTGCTTTTCGTGCTTTTAGCGGAGTAATACTAAAACGTGCTGCCGGTGTAAAATATAATTTTATTTTAAATACTACAGCGTTAAAAAAGGGTTTTTTTTTCAAAAAGAAGGGTAACGTAATAGTTAGAGATTGAGCTCTAAAATAATATCTAACACTCGTTCGAAAAAGTCTTGTCTAGCAAAAGGGGTCTTTTTTTATTAGTCGCCAGATAACATACAAAAACTCTACTTATCATGTCTTCTTTCTTTTCAGTTTTAGCGAAATTCTTCCAACAACGCAGCCGAAAGCGAAGACGAGAACTAAAGACGTGCTAAACGTGCTGGTAGCACTTTGAGAAATGCTCAAGGATCGAATATTATATCCAGCATAACTCGGAAGCCTTAGAAGCTTCAGCCGACCATCGTGTCTATTAAGAGTGAGAATGGTCGACCGTATATTTACAAGAAGAGGATTGTGTCTACTTGGTACATCCTTGATACCATCATTCTTTACTGGATCTGATTACTGCTTTTTTTCGGGCAGAGATACGATTCAGCCCCAACCTGGAAAGATTTCATGTCAGACCAAAAACTGGTAAAGCCGTCTACGACGGAAACATTTTTTCATCAAGTCCTATTCAATCATGACTATAAATTGAAACTGATTCGACTGAAGAGTACAAGCTGTTTGTCGAAGGACTCAAAAGTTGCGCCGAATTAGCTTCAGTTACTCAGAAGAGCTAATTGCACCTCCTCCACCATAGTGAATTTCTCGAACAGAGGAAGAAGCTGCAGCTTGATCCTAATGCAACACATTAGGCACGGATAATATCAAATGACAGCTGAAGAAGAGCTCTGCAAGAGGATTACATTGGTAGCGGTAGAGAAAACTGTCTGGAGCAGCACAAGCAAGATTTGGCCTGAGGAAGCGTCGTCGGAATCTGTGTAATTATAGTGTTCTACTGTCAGCGTTGATGAACAAAGATGGAAGCACAAATAATTCGCGCAACGATATGGAACTGATAACAGAAAAATTTTACACCAATCTTTTCCGTTCCACCATCTCGTCTCGGACCCCATAATCCGCACTCGAAAGAAATTGCCTGGGTTTCTGCCCTCTGAAGTTCGAGTCGCCATAGAAAGCATGAAAAAGGCACAGCTCCAGGACCTGATAACAACTCTGCCGATTTCTTGCGAGCCGGAGACTATATCTTACATGTACTTAATGCGGCACACATGACATCTTGCCTTCATGAAAAAAAAAATCCCGGACCAATGAAGGAAGTCGCACACAGTCATCATCCATAAATCAGTGAGTTGTTCATCAGTCGTCTCCATAAAATGTAGTTTTCTCTTTTTCTTCATCTTTTGCGGAATTCTAATCCTACAATCCTCAAAATCCGAGACTAGAAGGAAACGCGTACTACATCCTCGCGATGTTAAAGAAAATACCGTGGTATTACGTTTTTTAACGGCTTACTATTATCATAGTTTAATCCTGTGCATGATAGTATTAATTTGTTCAATAAGTTCTAGCACCAAAGCAATAAACACAAATTTATTTGCCAGAAGTAATTATAATCATATGATTTTGGCATCGTTCAACTGCATATTTACTTGTGAACAAGTTAAGATACAACTTGCCCATACTTGCTTTGAGTGGAGCTGTCGTGAAAAGAAATTCGCTTTATACTCGTGCGCGAATGGCGCTAAGTGGAAAATGTTAGCGAAGAGGCGCGCAAGATCAATGGAGCTTGGTGCATTAATACGGTTGCAGAAGGGACGCCTAGAAAATGGTTCAAGAAGTTCAAAGCTGGAAAGAATGGTCCGGAGGATCAGTCACGCTCGAGCGGGCCACACGAAGCTCCATTAATCTCGCGCGTCAATTCAATAACATTTTCCTCTACGAGCCATTCGTGCATAAGTAGCCAGCAAATTTCTTTATACGACGGTTTCATTTTGAAGCATTGCAGGCAACTTTTATATCAAGATGTTTGCAAGAAGATTTGCCATTTAACAATGCTAAATTCATGCAATTTTTTTACTTCTGGTTACTGAATCTGATGTTCATTGCTGTAGTGTCAAAACTTATGGAGCGACCTAATAATTTTATCTATTTTTCAACAGTGATATTGATCAAGTGGTAAGATGATACACAAGAGTATGGGGCAGTATAGTAATCAACATTTAAGTGATACAACGTTGAAGTAAGAAACGGTGATTGATAATCCATATTAGGCCATGCATCAGTCAAGCGCAACCATTGTTAGCCAATTTGTCATCGCTTGTGGAAAGATTAGTCTCAAGTTACACCTCACGAAAATGGTGTTCATGAGGAACGAAATAGTTCTGAATGCCTCAGTCACGGTCAACAGAATCAATATCAGCAAATGTTTTAATCATGTCTGTCTAGGTCGAAAAGCCAATATGATGAACCACTGAATGCCAGAAATGTGCAGAAGGGGAGGCGTTTGAGCATGGACGATTTACTAAAGAAGTTAAGAACGTCCGATTCCATGATCAACTTTTCGATTTGACAATCCTTTATGCTTTAGTGTACGCATTGGAAGCCTGTCGCTATGTAAGCAAGTGTTATTGAACGTGCAGTCGAAAGGTCGATGCTAGGAATATTCTATATCTCGCAAGTGAGAGGAAGGATCTGAGGTTCTGAGCTACGTTAGTGATTCAAAATTTAAGTTCTACCATCAAGCTAGGCTATCGAAGGTAAGGTGGGCTCAACATGTTGTGCACTCCAACGACAACCGAAGGAGGAGAGCTGCTACCGCCTGGATTTCCATGACGGCAAGTGCGCAACAGAGAACGCCATTTAAACTAATGGCTTGATTTCTTCACGAAAATCCTAGAAGAAAGAATTCTTTGTTTTACTGTTTTTTAGCAGTGATGTCATGAACATACACTCAATAGTATTGAGTGGTATAAAAAAAAACTTTCGACCCCTGGTCAGAGTTGAGCCCATGTTTCACCCATACCGAGGTGCGCGCTACCACTGGAGATATTTCTCACATATTACTTATTTGGGTATTTGAACGACCTGCCTTTATTGGTAGTGGGAGCCACAGCATAGTTTCCATTCGTTCCTCTCTCGCGCAATTCTGTCGGCGTTTGTGGATCAGAGAGAGGTTGCTACGTTCCGACTAGTATCTACCAAGATGGCGATTGTTCCTGGTGAAGTTTACTCTGAGCTCTACTTTCCGTGTTGAAAGGTCGGACTCACTGTCAACTTGGAAGGCCCTGGTAGAGGACTGAACTCTCTTCTGCACCGCGCAATCTCACACTCACAAACTTCGCAGCCACAATGATGCGGGAAACCATTTTTCACATATTATTCTATTTACTTTTTTCTAATTTTTTACTCTTTACTCATCTCGGATGTCGGAATTCGTCTTCATTTGATGAGGTGCTAGATAAATTGCTTTCATTGGAAGATTCCAGCAAAGTATTTGTCAGCCCCGTCCAGCTCCTCCCACCATCTAGTTTATGAATGCTTAGTCATATTTTGGCGAAAATGAGTGATCGCATTAACAAGTTTGTTGAACAATAATTTATTTATAAATGAAGCAGTGCTGCGTGTGTGTTGGTATCATTCACTAAGTTTTGTTTGGTCATCGCTTCTGATCCAAACTGAATGAATCACATGCCTGATAGTAATTTTTGAAGCCATGCATGTGGTCTGTTATAAGGCAGCTTATATAGCCCGATACTCGTGTCTCGGCTTTGATACCTTTATGGATGCTAATATTGTCAAACATATTGAAAGTTGAACGTGGTCTTTAGAAAACACCCGAAACGAATTGAATGAATCATTGGTGAATTGCAGGATTGCTTCTATGGCAGCAACCATGAGACGAGTCTCAGGAACACATGCACGCTAGGATTATCAGGTATATGGAAATTTGAGCGTGGTCTCAAGAAAACACTCAAAACGAATTCAATGAGTCATAAATGAATTACAGGACTGCCTCGATGACAGCAACAATGACACAAGTAAACTCTTTCTTTTCCTATTTGTTTGTTTTCAAATTCACTACTGAATAGTATGTTCTATAAAAATGGCAAAACACTTTCATGTACATCTTGGCGTCATTTTTTTCTGATTCCATAATGTTACACTTGATTTTTGTTTCAAGATCTTTTCAAGGATTTTTCTCGTTGTAGACTAAAAGCGTTCTGTTTTCATATTGGTTTCCTGTATCTTTTCTATTTGCTTTTAGGAATTTCCAAACTCTATCGACTGGGCACTCCTTGAATATTCTCTTCAGAAACGGCTTTTTATGTCCTGCAATCCATTCAATTTTCCTTCTTGTCTTTTTAGGAACTGAATGGAAGGACTGCCTAAAGAAATCAAGAGCTTCACACTTGCTTCTGAATTCCAGAGAAAATACACGCAGCAAACATGAAACAGAAAGCATGGGTTTACACATATATCGCGCTTTAAGAAATCGGAAAAGTGCCGTGCAGATCATGTTAAGGTAAGGATGAAGCTCTCCGTGTCGATCACTCCTGAGGGATGCGCCATACATTCGTCTTCAATTTTTACCTTCGTTTGAGGTGATTGAATGCGTATCTGGCATTTACAATGACTCGTGGTGGCCTCCCGCTGTATCGAGTCAGTGCTGCTTATCCCCCCAAGCAAGTCTGCGACGAGTCTGGCAGCAGCTTACCGACTCCGGAGAGATGGACGGCTTGGTGACCCATGAGCGCGAGATCGAGCCACTAACCTCGTGTGCGACGCATAGCACCTTTAACCAGTGCGCCACATGCGCTCCTTGTTAAAGTATTATTACTTACTGCTACTTTCTTGTAGATATTTTGATAGCTAGTAATAAACCCCAGGACCGACTATCTATTAATCTCGGCATGGTTTGAATAAATGAGCATTTTCTTTTGTTTATCCCATTGATGCACTGATCTTGAGCGATTGGTCTTCAATAAATATTTGGTAGAGCTAAAAAATCAAAATGGCTCTGAAGAGGGTAACTGGCCGGAACGTTAGCCACCACGATCATTGTAATATTTATGCTGCATTATCAACTGCATCATTGTATTGCTTCGTTGATATTCAATAAATAATACCACTAACACCTCGGAACGGCTAAACAGAAGAAAATACTCATTTATTTTGATAGCTCCCTATTGGCTCTTATAATGGAAATTGTGATTGTCTCATATTGAGCATCCACTGGAGTTTCTGATTTGTCCTTTTATTCATCAGTTCATATGCATATGACTGTTAATGCTATCCGCCTGGAAAAAATTCATGTCACTGTATCATTATTATCAAAGAAAAGTTGCAAACTCTTTCGAATAAATGACTATGTGAATTGCACTTGTTGAATGGGCAAATTGTTCATCACATATATTACGAATCGCGATTAACGCCGTTTATCCAACGAATTCTCAATACTTTACTTACTGGGATACTTAGACGGCCCGTCATCACGACTAGTAATGCTTCTGTGTAATGTTCAGTCTTTTCGTTATCGACGGTCGTTCATACGCTGCGCAGCAAAGCACTGTCAACAGCGGCTTTTTTTTTTGGAAGTTTAATTGTTCTGTTCTCTTTGTATACCCAAATACTGCTTCAAATGGTTTACCACTTTCATCAAACGATTTATGTTTTCGTGTGTTGGAGAGCTAAGAGTTTTGCTCGATTCCACCACGAGATTTTCGTAATCTATTTTCAAGTCAGTCGGAGGTGTGTGCTTTTATTGCTGTCGTTATAGTCATGAAGTTAGTGAGAATTTTTATAAACTTCTTTACTAGTGATAAGGAGGTAGTTTAAAATATCAATATCGAATTTATGTGCAACGATGATCACACTCCTTGGTGGCGCTAATATTGTGACATTCCTTTCGACGCTAGCAAAGGGTATCACAACACTGTAGGTGCGCTACTAGGTTGGTGCAAAAGTAATACGGCCAGTGCATTGTTGAAAAGCGCATTCTGAAACTAGAATATAGTTTCGAATAAATATGGGTAGCTAAACATCAGATCAGCATTTGTCGCTTTATGTGTTGTTGCTAATGACGCACTACTCGATGTTTATTTTATAAGTATTTCACACTATGGGAAAAGTGTTAGTGATGCAAAAGTAATTGCGGATCAAGACTTCAAGTTCAAAGTGGATCGTAAGACAGTAGAGACAACTTGCAACATAAACAAAACATTTAGCCGATGAGCTGCTAACGCGAACACACAGTGCAGTGGCATTTCGAAGAATTTCGCAAAAGAGACGGATCTTAACAATGCATAGACCTCATTTGCTTTTATACTAATTTCTTTAGAACTCGTGGGAAAAAACAATCATTGAAGTTGATCCTCTAAGGCTGCACGAGATGCTGCAGAAGAACACAACGTCGACCATTCAACATTCTCTGCAACTGAAGCGAGTTGCAAAAGTAATTGCGAATTCAGCACGGTCTCAAACGGCGATACTTTAGCACCAGCCTAATAGTTTTACATTAAAGGTCATGTATCATTTGCAACAGCTGGTAATATGATCTTCAGCTTGCTGTTTCCAATAACGGCCTTGAACTCAGCAAACCTTCTATCCATCCAAAGTGAAATTGGTACTAGCCTCGCCTGACGCCTGACATAATGAGCCACGGGCCTGGCCTAGTGATGTATCAAGTCAGTTCTACTATTCTTCCAAAAAAACCTAATAGCAATTTGTCGACTCCGGAGGTATGAAGGCTAGGCGATCCCATGCGCGTAATCAAATCAACGACTACGTACGTGTAGCTAGAGCATCTAACCATCGTGCTACGTGTATCCGTGAAATTCTAAGAATGCGTGAATTGTAAGCTGTCAATTGTGCAGTAAACGCTCTTGGGCCTAAAGTTCAAGATATAAGTAGTGTGGTAGTGTGCTGTGTTATCTGCTTTAAAAAAGCTATGGTGAAGCACAGTGATAAACGAAAACTGTGAACCATTGCAAAATCAACTTGGATCATTGAAACAAGTTCCTCCAATGATTTCTTATGATTTCTTATAGCGCAAGCTTTTTTCCAAGTGTCATACTTCAGGATTGCAGTACATCGGAGACGTTTCTGTTTGCATTCTAAGACTGGAGGAGGTGTACTCGGAATTTCTATAACCAGTGATAGTCATTCTACTGCAACTCAGAAAAAGAGGGTGTTCTTTTGTGAATTGATAAGATAAAGTAAAGGTCTGGTAAGGGCTCTTGTACAGCCCGAGACACGTGTTTCGTCCTTACAGACTCATCAGCCAGGCAGAACCCGTCGTCTGTCGATCTTTCATAGCCAGTTCTCTCGGGAGCGTCACACTCCTTACATATAGTTATCGACGACGTTCGCTTTACACTCTATGTCAGGTGAAACATTTACCTAATACCGAGTGTTGTACTCTCGATTGCTCATTGGCTGGTACTTTTGTCATAATTATACCTTTATCTCGAGTGCTTTCTTTGGACCACGCTCAAATTTCAATATATAATATATAATATATATATATTGAAATTTGAGCGTGGTCTAAAACAAAGCACTCGAGATAAAGGTATAAAGTATAGGTTTATATGGACTACACTGCTATAACAGCTGTGTTGAATAAGCCATCAATTGATCGTAACAAATTTTATGTGTATCGAGATAAATCAGCGAAGAAAAAATGCTCTCTACTCTCAGACATATGGCACGTATACTTCAGGGTAGGTACTAGCGGTGATTATGGTCATCTGAAAGAATCTTAAGCCGATTAAGTTTTTTTTTCCTAATTTTATGAAGCGAACATAGAACCATGATCTCAGAAAACCGGTTCGTCGTTTTGAAAGAAATTTTTGATTCCTGAATCATAAAGATTTCCGTTGCTACCCGCACGTGTGACTCCTGTAGAAGTCACCTCAAAAGTGTTTCACTTAAGTCTAAGTTACGTTGCTTTCACTCGAAATACCTCTAATCGCAAAGTCTAGCAAGTAATTCAGATACCATAGCAAATTTTCTACGCAAACTTTAAATGGTATTCGTTAGAAAATCTGATGTGAATATAGAGAGAAAGAGAGAGAGAGAGAAAACAGAGAGGGAGAGGTTAGAGTAGAAAGAGCGTAGATAGGAGAAGAACGAAGGAGATGAAGTGATTTATATTACTTGTTCTTAGTGCTACCGATTAATTTAAATTAACTCAATGGCTTGAAATTTTATTACGAACAACGTCGTGTGAACTTTTGTAAATACAATCAGATTTTGATCATAGTACGTTACTGTTTACAAATCTATGCGTTGTCTTTTATTTCTCCCACAATATTTCACTTTTTTTCCTAGCACTCATTTCTAGAAATCCACCCACAGCCATGGGACAAGTCGTTTTGTTTGTTGTTGAGTTTTCCACATGAGTCAAATGAGGTACTAGCACTCAAAAACACTTCGAAGTAATCCTACTACTTTATGCACTTTCGTAACTTGTAATTATTTTTCCTATAAGGAATTGTTTTTCTCGTAAGATTTCATGACACCGGCCTGTTAGACTGTCACATTGCTATAGTATACCCAATAACGTGGAGTGCTGTGCAAAAACATTTGCGTCTGTCGGGATTCGAACCCAGATGTCACTCTTTCCGGGAGCGTATGCCAACCGTTGCACCACCGACGCTCATTTTGCACATCGCTCCTTTTTTACGCTATAAGGCGTTGTCTGCCAACAGCCAACCGTCGACGGTCTGGCGAGGCCGCCGCTATCGGCATTGAACCCACTTTTGGCAACGTTATGAAGCTGTAGTAAACTCTTAGGTATATTAAGTGATATGCAGAATTTTCGGTCTCAGTTGATGGTTTAACTCGCGTTTTATTTGTACCGCGGGCGCTTGCTACCACAGGTCAAAGTTGAACTCGTGTTTCATTCATGCTGCGGGCGCGTGGTGCTAGTATACCACCTTGTCTAACACGTAGTTACCATTCTTTCTTCAAAATTTCTTATCAATCTTCTACTTATCTTATCAGACGTTATCATTGCCACGTAAACATATCTTCGCGCTCACACTCTTTGAGAGGTATACATCATTTCTCATTCAGTGCGCAAGCAAAGAGGTGACTTGAAATCTCGGTGTGTTTTCTTAAAGATTACTATCGGTAAGTCATTCATTCACACTCTGAGTCTGGTAACGAATTGATGTAGTGATGGTCATTTGTGATGCAAGTAGTACATAAACACTAGAGTCATCTGCTATACAGCTGATCATCTATAGGGACCATATCATCTTGACTCTTTGGGTACGACGGGGACACCCTGCCAGCCGGAACAGTCCTTGGTGCCGAGTGGTCAGCGATGCTGCGAGCGGCAAGCTGTGGCTCCCGGCGCAGCGAAGTCGTGTCGTAGGCGATAGGTTTGAGCACACACTCTTATCGTGTTCTCATCGGGCGTGTCGTATCATCTCCATGTGATAACCAAACACAAACATTCAGCAAAAAATCGTGTTCGTGCTATTTCTCCTGCTTGCTGGCTGTTGTTTACGTTCCCTGAATCTACGGGGTAATTGTGAAATTCTATGGAGTCACGTTTCTTGCTTTGAATTTCGCACTGGACGATTGGTTAGGGATGCGCGTTACGAAGTGGCAATGCCCTGGTTCGATCCCCACCAACATTCTCTTGGAATGATGTGGAAATACCCTAGCCTGGGTGTCCTCAAGGTTTGCGAGAGATCTATCCAACCAATTCGTTGTTCCCGTCGTAATGAGTGATGCGATAACAATGATGATAAGAGCTGTTGCTCGTTGGTTTGTTGTTATCAGTCTAGTCAGTCATAGACCATATTGATAATGATGATAACAGCTTACCAACTTGTTCGACAATGTAGTCATAAATACTGATGAACACTGAGGGAATGGGATGTCGTGGTCGAGTGTTAACGATGCGCGCTCTCAGAAAGAAATGTCCTGGTTCGATCCCCTACCATAACAGCTCTTATCACTACCATTATCATTACCGTATCGTCTTAGTGAGTGATACGATAATGACAGCATAATCATACCTAATAATGATCACTGAGGGAGGTGGGGGGCCGTGGTCGGTTGCTCAATAATGAACGTTCTCAGGAAGAAGTGTCCTGGTTCAATCTCCTACCCCAATACTCCCATGCATTGAACCAGCGAACACCCCAGGGAACGCCGTAGTTGGGGTTCCCTCAGGATTGCAAATTGATCTACGCCAACCATATCCTACGACACTCACTGTTGATAACGGGTCGTATAGAAGAAGTAAAATGACTGAAATAATTACTAAATGTTACTGGCTGTCAGCTCAACCGGGTTTGTAAAGCGAAATCGCATACCAGCAGACCAATCCTGTTAAAGGTTGGTGGCTGATAGCTAACATAGCGATGTTGAAGAATGAATGATGGCGCAAACGTGCCTCGATGGTGCAGTGCTAGCAGCACACGTTCCCGATACGGATGCAACGCGGGTTCGATTCAGGCTTGAACCAGTTTTTTGCACGCCCCTTTTGCACTCAACATTTCCTTTGGATGCGAGCGTACCGCGTCGCGTGCCCGTCGGCATCCGCAGTCGGCCAGTTGAGTGTTCGGGGTGGACCCACATGCGGTCGCGTCTCCTCGCTCGATTGACCGTTCTGTATAACTTGCGATCTATGTTTGTGATCTGATTAATCGATATGACCCTCCAACGCTTCCAGGCCCATCTATTGATCTACATGCCGATCGATACTCTGAGTTTTGCTGTTTGCCATGTGTTTGACACAGTCGATAACATCTTCTCAACTGTTTGATTATTGACGAAGCTTATTTATTATATTTGTTTCAATCTCGTTGCTATAGCCTTGTCATATAATGGGATGTTATCGATTGATTGGCAATGCCGCTGCTGATTAGCGGGAAATTCAGCTGGTTCTCCGAACGATGGAGCGCATGTGGTGCAGTGGTGAGAGCGTGCTCTGCGTTACACACGAGGTCGATGGTTCGATCTCGTGCCCTGGCTCACCAAGCCATCCATCCCTCTGGGGTCGGTAAATTGGCACCAGACTGGTCTCAGACTTGTTTGTGAGGATAAGCAGCACTGACTTGATACAGCGGTAGGCCACCGCCGAGAGCTTTATCCTTCATCCTATTATCCGATCGATGTACAGAACTTCGAGCATCAGGCGGGACTCGAACCAGCATCTCACCTTTTCCGGGCGAACACGTTCTCTAACCCGGTGCACTACCGGTGCCTGTTTGGCCCTACCACTCTTCCTACTCCACATCAATGTGTTCTTAACCAGTCGTCAACGGTTTGGCCAGATATTGACATTCAACTAAGCCACGCTGACAGTTACTATATAAATTTATGTGTGATCAAAAGTATGGTGGCAAAACAGGCGTTGATAGTGCAGCGGGTTAGAGCACGTGCCCCTGGAAAGCGTGATACGCTCGGGTTTGAGACCCGCATGACGTTCAAGGTTTCTCAACATCATGGTGTATGTTCCTAACATCATAACACTGTTGTAGAGCAGTTAAACAGAAAGAATCCTCTTTGTTTCTTGAGCATCGAACATCCGATTGTTGTTGCGCTTCTAGGAAATGTCGTCGAACGCCATGAATGGCGTAATGATTGAGGAGAATCTAATGGAGGTGCTCAATAAGGCGCGGGTAGACCATTATAGACAGGCTTTTGTGTACACTTTGCAAATTCGCCGTGTCGATCAAATCCCGCATTTTATGGACGCGGATTTTCAGGTATTCACAACCGGATTTCATCGATTTTTTATTAAGGCCTTCCATGAGTTTTGGCACTCGGCAAATGAACACCAAATTTGTCATTGAGTAGTTAAAATTACATGGTTTTGGTAATGTTAAATTGCACATTTTCTTGCGAATATATTGGTATACGATTTGCCTGTACTTGGTTTGAGATGGAGCTGTTGTGGGAACAAATCCGCCTGTTATTCATGCACAAATGACGCGTAGGCGAAAATGCTAGTGAAGTGGCGCGCTAGATCAATGGAGCTTGAGGCGATGATACGACTGCAGAAAGGGCGGCTAGGAAGGTGGTTTGCATGAATCAAAGCTGGAGAGAACAGTCTGGAGGATCAGTCGCGGTCGGATCTTAACAGGAATCTCCATTAATCTTCCACGCGGCTTCGCTAGTATTTTACCCCGCAAGCCGATCGTGTATGAGTAGCAAACGAACTTGTTCCCAGGACAGCTCCATCTCAAAGCATGTATAGGCAAGTTGTATATCAAAATGCCCCATTGATATACCAAAATCATGCAGTTTCAATCATTTCTGGTTAATAAATTCGGTGTTTATTGCCCTAGTGCCAAAACTTATGGAACGATCTAATACCGGTTGTTTGAATAAGTGTATTACTTTTATAGAGTATCGGCATGTCCTTGGACGAAATCCGGAGTCTAAGACGCGTGTCGTTAGATATTCAGATTAGGGAGAATCGACGTAATGTGGCACCACGGCTTGTTTGTGTGCCATATGGGAATGTCGTAAATCAGCAGAGCACCTTCGACTCAAGTAGAGTTCTGATACCGGCCACTCAGGTAATATTTTGGAATATCAAGGCATTTCACTATAAAAACACGACATTCTTCCATGTTTAGGTTGTTCTATTGGAAGTTATTGGCCAAGGGACGTTTTCTGTGGTGAAGCGGGGCTATTGGTACCAGCGTAATGGAGTGAGAATCGAGGTGGCGTTGAAAATTCTTCGTGAAGTCTCCCCTTCCATCCTGGCGGATCTTCGAGAAGAAGCAAACCATCTGTTAAAGCTCCGCCACAATAATCTCGTACGATTACACGGAATCGTCGAGAACCCAGTTATGATGGTTAGCCACAAGCTTCATTTCCTTGGCATATTTTTACAAACAGATCATAGTCATGTTATAACCCTTTTGAGCTCTCAACTTGAAGCCAAAGTTGTGGTTTTGATTAATCGTTGAGTCAAATAGGTAGTTTGTCCCCCTACTTGAGACTCTTAATCAGAGGAAAGAGATTTTAATGTCAAGACATTTTCACTGTGCAAGCGCGCGTTAGGCCCTATTATCAGAGGTGTTCTTCGACAATACGCGTGGCCGATGGGTCAATCCCGCGCCCAAGCCTCACCAAACTTTCCATCCATCCTGAGTCGCCAAATTGGTATCGAAAATGTCCGAACAGGATAGCAGCAGTGGCTTAGTACATTGTCAAGCCACCGCGAGTCATTGTAAAGGCCAGATATGCACTCACAGCTCAAACGATGCTTGACGAAATCGAACACATTGGCGCATTCTCTCAGTTGTTCGTCAACGACTTAAATTTTATCCTTCATTTCCAAAATGGGAACATTCATCGTGACTCAAATATCTGCGTCCTATCAATTAGTCCATTAAATGTGTTGAGTGGTGTGCAAAACTTTGACGTGGGTTGAGACCCGAACCCGCTTCTTACTTTTCCGGGTGCTCGTGCTTAACCAATTATAACCAAGTGTAATTTACTGTTGTGTCGAAGAAAGAGTGGTGCAAAACAGGCGTCGATCGCGCAATTGGTTGATCACTCTCCTCTGGAAAGGGTGAAATGTGGGTTTGAGTATCGCCTGACGTCAAAGTTTTGCACATCGCTTAACATCATTGAGTATATCTGTACCATCATGCCAGCTCTAAAAGCGGTTAAATAGGAAGAGCTCTGTTTCATTCAATATTGAAATCATTTCGTTCTTCGTGATAGCTATCTATTTACTTCGGTCTAAATAATCTGTTAAAGCAACAGTTATAGTATTCATTTAGGTTATAGTCATGGTCATTAAGCGGCCTATTCCATTCACACTTCAGCACAATACACATTACAATTTAGGTGTTTGAGTTATGTGAAGGCGGGGAACTTCTCACTCGCTTACGAGATACTAGAAAGCCGGTTCCTTTGGTCACCACGCTTCTTGGCTACTGCCTTCAAGTGGTGAGGGCGCTCAACTTTCTTGAAAGCAAGCAGCTTGTCCACAGAGACATTGCAGCGAGAAATATCTTGCTGACCAGAGACGAGAGGGTATGTATTTTAACAGTTCATAGAAAGCTATTTCCAGAAGCCATGACCTTACTGAAGCAATAGAAGACGATCCTAAGATTGTCGATAAAGATTGTGCAAGGAGTTCATAGCAAATAAGAGAAAAGCTGCTATTCTTTTGAGAAGATCGCTTTTTTTGGCTTCCACGGTGGCTTCTGGAAATATCAGGGTTTCTCATAAGTTGTGAAACTACAGCAGTAAACTCCGAATTTACTAACAAGAATCAATTAAAACTGCTCAACGGCATCATTCAAGGTGTGCACCATCAGCCTGAACACATTTTTGCCATCTCTCATTCAACACGTCAATGCCGCACTCATAGATCTTGGATTAGATAGACCTTCGTCATCCTTGGATTCAGAGAACGTTATCAATCCTCAACGCAGATGACTGACGTCTTGGAACTTCTTCTTGCTCAGGAAGTGCTTCAGCAACCGGAAAAGGTGATAGTCAGACGGCAACAGCTCAGGACTGTACGACGGATGATCCAGCAACTCCCAGCCCAGTTCGGTGAATTTCTTCTTTGTCAATTCGACGACATAGGGCCTTGCATTGTCTTGTAGCAGTATGAATCTGCCGCGACGTGACAGGGCCTGATTGCAGCCCAGTTTTCACAGTAGCGTTCAAAATCTCGGCCAACTCTTTGATAGTCAAAGTCGGACTGTCTTGAATTGCCTCGATGACGGCCTCTCGATCAAGTTCGCATAGACACCGGGAGCACAGCTGGTCCTTCAAGTTGGGGTTGCCGGTGCGAAACTCAGCGAAGAGCTGAAATGCTGTTTCTTGAACACAAATACTTGAGCCCTCGCAGGGTTGATGTTCTCAAGGGCGGTCTATGCATCGCGTCCCAGTTGGTACTCGTAAAGCAGCAAAGTGCAATAGAGACTTTATTGGGCGGGCATGATGCGGCATATACGGGCAATTTTTGTACCAAAAGAAAGCTCAGAAAATTCTGCTCAGAGTGGTGTTGATTAGTTCGTTGATAAATGGCGGAAATGTGTTCTGGCTGTTGGCACATACTTTAAATAGTGTTGTTAAGCAATTTTAATTAATTATGGTTGATAAATTTGGTGTTTATTGCTATGGTGTCAAAATCTATGAGAAGACCCAATGTTACTTCGTCAAAACCTTGACTTTGTAGCCTTTCAAACAGCACTACAATCTCATTACGGATCACGCGGTAGATCGCGCCAAGCCCTTTCCGAACGATGAGCGTAGTTATGGCTGTCAACATTTCGAAGGTCTTTTCTCGCTAGACAGAACTTCTTCATCAAATTTCGACAGTTTTTCGGAAGCTTGAATCTTGGAGAATTCAACACCATACAAGGTTTTGTAAAACCTTTTTTGAGCTTTATAGCAGCAAAGATAAAATTATGTTTCACTTTTGATTGCTTTGTTTGTACGGCTCAGTTCTGGATGACCCTTCATCAGACTATTAATGCTTATGGGATAGCACAAATATCTGCGACTTTGAAGGTAAATTTGGTTTTCGTAAAGATACCTATGGTGCGTCGTTGTATGGGCGAAAATGAAATCATGTTTCACATTTGAGTTTTCTTCTCACATAAGAGTTACCAGAAAAGTGTGTAGATAAAGCTATGGAGTATCAGAATAAAGCAGAAAATTTGGATTTTTCGTTTGCGAAACAAAGGAAAAAAAATCTGCGATTTAGATTATGTTGGGGTCCGAAAAGGGTTATGTAAGCAGATTTCTCTGATAAATCCATCTCGACAGCTTACGTTGAAGCTCGTGTCTTTTTTACGCTTGAAAAGTAAGAAAAAAAAAGATCTAGTTATTCTCTACTGAGGAAGCCTAATGCATGGAAATTGCATTTGTTGCTACCCTCACTACGTGATGTGAGGCTGCTAATCTATGTCAAATTCTATTAACCCTTTATAAACTGGACCTTTTTTGCCTTCTGTACTGCGCTTGATATCGCAAAAAAATCCAGTCAGTAAACGTTGGCATCCATCGCTTGGACTCACCTTATCTTCGATAGTCTATCGTGTAGAATGGCGTCGTTGATTACGATAGTTAAACTTGTCGCGATTCCTATACTGAATTTGTCTTTGAAAAGGACATGTGAGTGCGGTGTAGCTGCCAAAATAGATTTACCTTTCACCTTCTACGCATTCTGCGGTTAGTGTTTGTGCTTGACTTTTCACCAGGCTTTCAGCATTCATCTGATAACCGGAATCTCGCTTATTCTGAATCCACCATTAGCTTTTGAGAAAGTCCACATAGAGCGCTGTACGAGTGATAAGAAGATTGCGTTTTGCATTTGAAGATAAACGCACCAAAAGTAAAGAGTTTGTAAGGAAGTTCGTGGTGTATCAGAATATCTGAAGAAGTTTAGAAAAATTTTCCGAAACGGATGAAAATTTCCTAACTATATATGGAAATTGCCCTCTTTCATGGTTGCAATTAATTACCTTCGCGCAGCATGATCCGACAGGCGCGCGATTTTGTTGTTTGATTAGAGATTTCTGAGATCTCTTGAGATATTCTGATGCGAGAGAGGGGATACTAAGAATAACGTTTCGCTTTAGAAGCCATTTACTCCTACTGCGAAAACGTAATATTCTTTCCGATCACCAGCGCTATACGGTGATCATCTCGAGAACTAACTCAGTTCCAAAATCATCGAGATATATGCTATTGATTCACAACCAAATGCCTGGCGAGAAGCTGTGAGCAGACACCAAGGAACATACAAGGCAAACCGGGGGTCAAATTTCATTTTTGCTACTCCAGCGCCCTAACAACACCTTTTCAAAACAGAAGTGCATCGTTAGAATCGTTGTTTTCAAGCTACCCCCTGATACTATAAGTTTAGAATATGAGCTCAGTTCAGCTATAATGGCCCCGAAATAGTTGCGCACCCGATCGGGTATACGCGTTCCCGAAAAGTGAAATTATTTTTGTGGAAAATAAGCTTGACTGCAAAGCCATTTACTGACGGCGAAATAATCGTTACCGCAAGCGGCGCGCAATTTTTGCTCTTTAACAAAGGTTTTTTCTTTGTTTCGAGAATTATTTTGGGTTCGCTTCACCGCTCTGATAGAACATGATTTTCTCTCAAATTTGTATACTTCTCATGCATATTTAACTCCCATGTGCAAAGAAAATTCCGAATGTGAAGCGTAATTTAATTTTCGCTCTCATGGTGCGCTATAAAAACCTTTTCGAGACCTAAAGTGTTTCTCGAAACAAGGAAAAAAAAAACTTTGAATTAGCAAAGACGGCTATCATATAAATCTACTGCAGGCCAACAAAAGGCGATCACCAGATCCTAGCTAAGCAATCAAGGCAAACAATGTAAAGCATGATTTTATTTTTGCTGCTACAGCGTACTACAAAAGCTTTTGAAAGCCAAGCAAAATTTCGGAATCTCCGAGGCTTAAGCTTTCGAATAATTATTTAAATTACAAACAAAAAGCTTTATTCGGCGGAAAAACACCTTTGAAAATTTGGGGGTCAAAATGACACTTATCGTCCGCAAAGGGATAGTATACAATCACAAGTAGACTATTCGTACATATAGTTTTCTAGCTTTGTGTCTTGCATGTCTTATATCTGTTAAGGTCGCAAAGTTGTGTGACTTTGGATTGATGAGAAGCCTGAGGGAAAACGAACGAACGTACGTCATGCAGTCGCATAATCGTGTACCCTTTTCGTGGTTGGTTTCTTATTATTTTTTTAATTAGTCAACGCTGTTCAAGTTCTTCCTTCGTACCTGGTCATCTATATTAAATGGTGAGCTTCACTAAACAGTGTACGTTTTGCTTTTATAGTTCACAAAGTTTTGGTGCATCTAATTAGATTAACCCACACCCATAGCACGAGCCCTCGGTATGAGTAAAACGCGGGTTGAACTCCCGTTTGTGGTTAAATATCTTTACAGATCAATCCACATGCTTTGGTAAACGGGATTAGGTTTTTCAAACTATGTTTGTTATTTAGGGACATCCAATTTTAGTTAATTTATAACGAAGAATTTTGATCTCATGGAAGACGCTAGTAGTTATTTTCTTAGCTTCCCTGAACTGTTATCTCGACTATCAAGAAGACCAAGCACGTGCTTCGATTTAAGACGGTAGCCATTTTTTCTTTGTCGTCAATGTTAGCCACTACGCTGATTGCGCATCAAATTTTCAAAAATTTAGTACCAAAACAATTGAAAATTTTAGTGATAGACGAAGAAAACTAGTCTCAGTAAAATGATGTTTTTTCAACCCATTGGGGACCACGTGCTACGAAACGCAACACGCTGAACGACTTCGCATCTCATTCGGCTACTATGATGCATCGCACCTAGTAGCAAGGCAGCACCTGCAGTTGCTGCCTGTCTATGGGTGCCGCGCGAGCGGCCGACGCGACCCCGCCTGCTACCAACGGCGGTCCCTAAAGGGTCAACCGATAATGCATGGACTCTCGTATAAGCCTGTTGAGTCCTCTGGTTTTCATATACTTTAAAAGGATAAAAAGGATAAAGCTCTCGGCGTTGATCAATCCCTTAGGGATGCGCCATGCATTCGACTTCAATTTCTAACTTCGTTTGAGGTGATTGAATGCATATCTGGACTTTACAATGACTCGCGGTGGCCTCCCGCTGAACCGAGTCAGTGCTGCTCATCCTCCCAGACAAGTCTGAGACCTGCCTGGTACCAATTCACCGACCCCGGAAGGATGGATGGCTTGGTGGGCCATGAGCGCGAGATCGAACCATTGACCTCGTGTGCGACGCAGGGCACCTCTCACCACTGCGCCACATGCGCTCTTCATATACTTTAATCATCGAAAAATCTGTTTTAATAGAGCTATGATAGTAAAGACAAGTGTCTGTGTTCATGTCGGCAAAAGAATCTGCAAAGGTCTTGAAACTAGGTGTCTTTTATGATGCCTATCTGCTATACTCTATTATTTTATTAG